>PITA01030429.1:0-16526 GCA_004023965.1 Spilogale gracilis | reverse complement strand
AGTTCTAGCATTTTCGCAGAGGGAAAATCTTGCGTATACATATCCACCATCTGTCCCCTTTGGTTGCTGGAAAATAGAAGTCCGTGCTCTAACCTTACCCTTTGCTTCAGAGGTGGCTCCATTTCACTTAACTTCATCAGTATTGACACATTTAAAACTCTAAGCATTGGACACCTGAAACTAATGCAACATCATGTGTCATGTCCAGTGAAATTAAAAAAAAAATGTAATTTCAATGAATTAAGCACATGGCTATTCCCATATGCTTTTCCTTAAGTTTTTATTTAAATTTCAGTTAATTAACATACAGCGTAACATCCAGTGCACATCAGAACAAATGTATTCTTACATAGTTTTCATTAAAAAAATTAAAAGTTAGACTTTTAAAATGAAAACTATGCAATCGTATGACATTTCTTCAAAAGTATACTATGAAAGAAATATTAAGGGAAGGTGAAAAGTTAGAAGGTCCTTGAAATTAAATATCATAACATTTGTGCATTCTTTGACTAAACTAGTGACATTTAAGATTGCTAAATTAACATTTTTTTTTCTGAAGCAACTCAGTGACTCTAAAGGCAAAGTCCCAAGTTATTTTCCTTTTTTCACACACCCCATTGTTTCTAATGTAAATGTACACTGTGCATTCATTAATTAAATGTAACTCTATAACAGATCCTTTTCTAATTTACCAAAGATCAGACCTTTTAATCATTAGGACAAGCATGTTATTTAGTAAATAAAAAATGCTTATGGATCAAAGACCCAAAAAATTAAGTTTGGAAAATTATTCCTACACAGTTTCCTTACAAGTAGTTAATGTTCCTTTTTTAATATATATAAAATTGGAAATAAAACACAAACACATGGGTAAATAAATACTTGATATTTCCTAGTACTTGCATCTTATAATTAATAATGTGATGGGATTTTAAATGTTAAGGAAATAACAATTTGCCATCAACAGGGATGGGAAAATTTTGTTTATTAGTTTAATGTGATTCAATTTGTGAAAATGTGCTTCATTGATCTTTGCGAAAGAATTTTAATTGGAAATGAATATCACCATCTATTTGCCACACCAATAAGCCCAAGTTGCTGCAGTTCATTAAGTACTACACCTGCTACTTAACTTTCCATGGGAAGAAAAATCCTTGATTTAATACATTTAGAGGTGGCTAGGTGGGAGCTCAAAAAACAAAAAAAACAAAAAAAACAGGAGTTTGAACAACTTATTTCTCTACTCATCAAGTCACTAAAATATACTCCTATTCCCTGATTGAGGTAAATATGACCTAATACTTGATCTGGATATCCCATTTTAAATAGATAGATATATAAATTATTTTTAAAAAGATTTTATTTATTTATTTGATAGACAGAAACACAGCCAGAGAGGGAACACAAGCAGGGGGAGTGAGAGAGGGAGAAGCAGGCTTCCCGCTGAGCAGGGAGCCCGATGCGTGGCTGGATCCGGGGTCTCCAGGACCACGACCTGAGCTGAAGGCAGTCACTTAACCAACTGAGCCACCCAGGTGCCCCTAAATTATTATTATTTTTTTAAGTACAAGTGTAGTCCATTTAAATAGTAGTCTTTTTAAAAATCTCACAAATAAAGGAGGAAAGCACGTTTTTTAATACCAAATCACTCTTTAAAAGCAATCTGAAGCTCAGTGGAGTGAAGAGAGGAGGAGAGCACAGGAAAAAGACCAGGCTTTTTATATTTGTATAAAAACCATAGGACAGATACTAAATAAACAATATCAACAGCTGCCCTCAACAGGACAAATACCCCTCAACAAATACTCAAGAAACAGCAGTCAAGAATAAGCAGCAAAGCACATGCTAAATTTCTTTAGATGAAAGAGCTAAAAATAATGGACTGAGTGCCCAAGAAAGACTTCCACAGCATTTAGTTATTTGAAAAATGAATTCTCACATCAGTCAGTAACTGGATTTGTAGGGACTCTCCGGGCTTAAGTTTTAAACAAAACTAGAGCCCTGGGCTTGATGCCCACATGGATCAGTCAGTATCTCTGTGTAACAGTTTGGCTCCAGGCTGTGGGTTCATATTGGGATTGTGAGCATAAGGTTAATATGAGGCATGGCTTATTATCAACCCCTCCTCCCCTGGAGAAGTAAATCTCACTGTGTAATTTTAATTTTTACAAATAATAGCTAGCACTTTCCTAGTGGTGTATGAAGTGGGAGGCTTAATATTTTAGCCATATTTTATTTGAAATGTTCACTAAAATTTATAATTTAAACTTTTTAGAGCCAAATGGTCCTCTATCTAAAATATATTCCAACTTTCTAAAAAATCAGAGAAAACCATAATTTATTTTTTGGAAATATATCTCAAAATATGTCTCTATATATGTACTATAATATATATCTATTAACTATAAGCTGGAAATATCTTTTTGTGATGTATTTTTTTCATAAGGTGAGACGTTTCTGTATATGAATTAGAAATGAGATTTTAGGTATTCTCCATTCCAGTTAATCAAGGAAACTTTTCTCTTTAAAAACAAATTAATCAATGTATTCAACAACCATGGGTACCATTTTCTCATGAGACTTCAAGATGATGAAGGAGGAAGGATAGGGACCCAAGATAAATCAGATGTCATTAATACTTGAGATGGTTTTAAAAATGTGACATCTAGTTTTCACCTCAGAACAGTGAAATCAGAATATGAGTTGGGAATATCAGGACATTTGAATTTCTTGAAAAATGCCCTACTTGATTTTAATGTGCAGCCAGGGTTAAGAATCATTGGAAGAGTGCAAGAGACTAACTGAAAACAAATAATTACAAATCAAGGTAAAAGAAGCACTGATAGAAGTATATATAAGATAAAGAAAAACTCACAAAATTGTTTTTCTGATTAACTCAGAATTGCTGGGTTTGGAAATGATGAACAAGAGGTTGTTAGATCTTGCTTTATGCAACTCTGTATGCATCTATTTATTTCAAAAGAGGACATGTTACTTTTGAAATTTAAAAGCCAGCAATACATTAAGGAGGTTGAAATAGCATTAATGTATATACAAAATATTACAGAAGTACAGGAAAAACCAGCTAATCCTGGTTCAGGTTAATAGAAGGCTTTCTAAAGGAAACACAAATTCAATCTTACGAATCAGTGGAATGATTTGGACCCTCTACCTATTAATTAATTTGAAAACTCTTTTACATTTTTAATCAATAAAGTATTTACACAAATATAAAAAAACTTCATCTGTAACATTTATTTAATTTCCAGTAATATTACTGTTTAAAAAAAACAACTATATTCTAATAAACAAAGAAAACCATGTCTTAGATTTATTCTTGGAATTTATGTTATTATCTCTGTACATTAAACAAATGAAAGTGGTCCAAAAATTAGGATAAATGTTATAATTCATGACAGCCACATTTTGTGATATGGTACTTTGAAGTAACTTAAAGCATTTGGGTAATAGATCAGTTTAACCTACTGAAGGGTAGGACCAGGGTCATCACGTTTGACTCTGTTGGTTTGAGCAGCCATACTTGGTATTCCAGGTAGAATTGTGCCAAAAACAGTGATTTGCAAATTTACATTTGCAAATATAAATATTAATATCAACAAAGAATCCTTGCTTTACTCTCTACATAAAAACCTACTATTATCTTCAGTGATCAAGATGGCTAAATATTCAAACATAGGTTCCAGATGGCCTTGCCTGACTATTTTAATCCTCATTAATCTAGAGCTCTCCTGCAATTATACCACATACACTATAAATTAGCACTACCTGAGCTTATTTTCAGTATTCACGTTTATTCCTATTTCTCCCTGAAGCGGATCCCTTGAGAGCAGGAACCATATTTCTTTCCTACGTGCTAGGTTTTCAGGAGGTATTTGGCTGGCTTGATTATAAAACTTGTGTAAGATGGGAGATTTCAAGTTTATTTTTATATGGGACTCCCCATTTTGTCTAGTTTGGCTGCCCCAGGGAAAGAAAGAAACAGGACCTTTTGAAGAGACATATAAGCTGATAACATAAAAAATAAATAAAATAAATAAAATAAATAAAATAAAAATAATCAAATAATCAAATCAAATCAAATCTCCATTTCTGTTATTGTCTTTATCACCCTGCCTTGGCCATTAAGGTCAACTTCTGCCACTACTTCCACCTACTTTTCCGTATATAGCCCTCCATTAATTCCTCTTGTTAGTCTTTTTTTTTTTTTTTAAAGATTTTATTTATTTGAGAGAAAGAGCACAAATAGGTGGGAGGGGCAGAGGGAGAGAGCAAAGCAATCTCCCCACTAAGCAGGGATACCCATGCGGAGCTGGATTCCAGGACCCCGGGATCATGACCTGAGTTCAGCCCACTGAATCACCAGGTGCCCTCCTCTTACTATTCTTTTGTAATGGCTCCTTCTGCCTGAGTCATTTCCTTGATATGGGAGTTTATCTCTTCCATTCGAAGCATGCTGTACTTCACTAGCTGATTCCCTGGCTTTAGTCTATTTCAATCTCTTATCCTACATGGTCTAGACCACATCAATCTCTGAAAACCTGATTTCTCTTTCACTACTCTGTTGAAGCACTTTCTGTGATTTTCTCAGCTCATGAATATAGCATCCAAATAATTTAGCCTAACCTTAAGGGACCCCTCATAATCCAGACTCAACCTCATCTTTAAAATCTTTTCTCTACTTTGAAGCATAACTGGGAGGAGGGGAAGGGATTGATTATCCAGAGCAAATTGTCATAGTTGGCATTTTTTCAAAAGTATATTAAGGTAACAGGTCCACTTAGAGGCTTGTAGCAACATAATGAAAGTGCTTTAGAAGCAATGTCAAAAGCAAGATTTTGAGATAAGAAAAGCTGGAAGAGAAGCATCTTTTTAGTTGTACATAATTTACCCAGCTCCTCACCTCAGGCTTCCTTCCCCTTCAGGTTACGTTCTGAAAACACCCATATTGGGCACTCTCTGCCAGAGACAAAACAGTCTATTCAATGTGCTCTGAAGACAAGATGCCTGTTCTTACCTCTGCCCGCCCCAGTCACAGGCTACAACAGCACCCTGCTGCAGTAGGTCTGGCCTAAATTCTGAGCTGTTATGGCCTGATAGTTAAAGAGTCCACAAGAGCGTTTCTGTAAGAGTCAATGAGATTATTCGAGGAGTGCGGTCAGGGAAGTGAACCAGATCTTCCATTATTGCTTAAGTTAAAAGTCTTGTTTTCTAACATTTGTTGTTTCCTGGTTCTGTGAGTAAAATAATGACTCCTCTAAGTTTGGCAGATCAATCATAATTGGCACAGAAGTATGTATTCCCAGGTGCTATGTTACTGCATGCATCAGATGTTTCCAGATTTGTGGCAAGTAGGAGTAGCCTGTCAGATGTTGATGAATCCTGGGTTTTGATAATGACTTACATCCTAAATATCTTCTAAAAGAAACACATGCCTGGTAATTAAGAAATATACTCAAATTATATGAATCAATCACCATCCTCCCTTAAATACTTTCTGATTTTTTTCTCGAACAGAACTCTGATTTTTGTCCAGATGCTGGGAGGTTGGTTTTATGTTTCAGGAGAAATGAAGGTTGAAAACTCCAGGCCAATTGTGGTAATTCCATTTTCTTGACAGTGATTGGTTTAGACAAGGACATGTGATGTAATTCTGACTAATGAACTATTAGGGGAAATCTACTGGGGAGAGTAAGAAAGTTTTCCTGTACTCTGAAAAAGACACACATGCAGAGATTAGCCACTTTTTTTTTTTTTCTTTTTTCCCTCCTGCTATGGCTGCACATAATGCCAGGAAACACAGTGGTACTAGAAAAGCAAAGTCACTAGAATCAAGGAGGAAAAGAATCTTGACCTTGTGAAACTGGTGAATTAACTAACTCTGGAACTTCCCTACCTCAGGTCTACTTGTTTGGGGAATTAAAAACCTCTTATTTATATCAGTTTTAAAAGTAACCACTGGGATACTTAGAGTTTTAAGCATCTAAATTGTTCTAGAAATATACTGATGTGAGTTTGGGAATCTCAAGTATTAAGTGACTGCCAATCATTTGCAAAAAGAACAAGTCAAGAGTTGTGCTCACTTCATTTGGGAGACCCATTGTTTAACTCATACTATAATGGTTATATTTCTGGACTTGGAACATCTTTGATATTACAACACAGTCTGTTTTCAGTGAAGCATGTGCTCAAGTTACTTTTTATGTTAATGTTAATGGCTTGCATTTTGTGGCAGTAAAATGAAGTGGAAAGAACGTTGGGTTGGAAGTCAGAACACTTGGATTCTTGTCCTTATGTTAACAGTCTCTGTGTGACACTGGCCAGTAAATGGAACATTCTTGGATGTGGTTTTTCTCAACAGCTAAGTCAGGGGACTACACTTGATGATCTCTAATGGAATTTGGCTCTAATTTTCTACAGTAAAAACATACCTACAATTTGCATCCAGGAATCAGGAGCAGGCACTACATCTTGGGGTGTTTCTAACAAGGGAATATGTTTTTTACACTTTCTACTTTCTGTGTTGCATTATCTATCCATGCTTATTGCATTAAATTTTGTTATTAAACTGATAATGAGAACTCTTATTTTATTTTATTTTTTAAAATATTTTATTTACTTATTTGACAGAGAGAGAGAGAGAGAGATCACAAGTAGGCAGAGAGGCAGGCAGAGAGAGAGAGGAGGAAGCAGGCTCCCTGCCAAGCAGAGAGCCCGATGCAGGCCTTGATCCCAGGATCCTGAGATCATGACCTGGGCCGAAGGCAGAGGCTTTAACCCACTGAGCCACCCAGGTGCCCGAGAACCCTTTTATTAACTAATTGGGATTACAGTGCTGTCTGTGCAGGGTCTGGCAAAATCAAGCCTAGTGACCATTAGAAGAATAGCTAAATACAGCAGATATAAACTTGAGCATTAAGAACAATAAGAATGGCTAAGGCATGGGCAGTATATCACCTGCTTTTCAAGTTACTGGATGAGGGTCAGCGATGAGGATTTATATCACATAACACTAATAGAATCTTGAAACAAAATATCCAGTTGAATAATTAAAGAAAGCTATATATATTTACTTAACATTGGGGATCTAGAATTTTGGTTTAGAGCTACATGCAAGTTAATGTAGGAAATACTTCCTCAAATATTTTTTTTAATTCAAATCTCAGAGCCTACAAAGATGAGGGTGGGGAGGAGAGATTTCTTCACAGTGATTGCCTTCAAATTTCATTACTAGTCCTTTTCGAAAGAACCCCAAATAAGGTGCTAGAACAAAGCAGGCAAGAATAACAGTTTGTCATTGGAATAGTAGGATGAGAAGCAAGGGACTCAATCCCTAAATGAAAATTAGGATCCATAGTCCAGTACCTGCTGGTGAGGTTAAGAGAGCCCCTTGTTCATCAGGCCATGGATGAGCCAGAATGCCCCCCACCTCACTCAAACTGCTTTTCTATGTTATCTCTGACACTAGATGCTTTGGCTAATAGGATTACTGCTGTGCTGCATTTCTAGTGAACTGTTTTTGCTTTATTACAACCATGCACGATAGGCTGCCTACAGAAGCACTCATTAAGGCTCATGGGATTCATAAGCTGGAAAGACAACTCTCCTTAAAAAAAAGGGGTCAGAGGGAACATGGTCACCAAGGTGACCAAGGCTAGTGTAATAAAGAAGCTAGGTATACAGAAGACTACAAAATCAGCATAAACACCTCTTTGTTATTAACGTTCTATGAACAAAACAAACTAGTAAAGATAAATGACAAGATAGTTCTAAACTTGTTTCATTTACCATTATCATTGGATTAGGAGCCAAAGGTCTACACTATCTTGAAAAGTACATTTCCATATTTAAGTTTGAATTGCCAAAACCAAGAAGAGAAATATTTATGCATGCTTTGGTAAGAAGAAAAAAAAATGTATTCATCTCCTGCTAACCATATAAATTGTCTCCCTAGATGACTGTATTCAAGATGAAATCACTCATGCTTTTACTTCTATTTGGAAGGCAACCTTTTTAATTTTCTAAACTGAGTCTATGACAACTGAACCAACAATAGGCAAGTCTCTAAATCAGTTTAATGTGTTTAATAATAAATATATCTATCCACAAATTCAACAGCAGTCTTGGTTTTCAGAAATGTTGCTAACAGATTGAAAAAATAGGGGCTATAAGGTTGTATTCTTCAGTGTCTGCACAAAAGAAACTACTCAGGATAGCATTACCATTATCCTATCTCCTGACTGTCCCTTTCCCACAGCTGCCTGAGAATCCTCTTACAGACTTACTATATAAAATATATTTTTATGTAAAAAAGTATTTTTTTACATAATCACATTTAGTTTAACCTTTTTCACCATACATGAGGATAATACAGTACCTACTTTCTTGCTTTAATGACACTCATTGTTATTCTTTCTGCATGCATGAATAATTACCTGTTGAAACGCCTCTCATCATGATACCCTTCTGCTGCACTTTAAGTTTTCCAGATGTTTCAGGTCTTCCATAATGTGAACCCAACCCAATGCAACTACTATTTCCTAACATTTCCTAACTCATCCCAACATGTGTCTCCTCTGGCTTAGTCAAATCTCTAGGTCTCCTGTCAACTTCTTGCTCATGTCTTCATTATGCTGTTCCACTGCACTGGAATTTCCTCTCTTTCTACCTCCACTTACCCTAAAAGCAGCCATCCTTCCAAATTCAACAAGATATGAAGTAACTTGTTCAAGGTTTTGCTAGCAAGTGGTAGAGCTTAATTTCAAATCCAGAGAGACTTTCTAGTCTAAAATCTGTGCATCTGACTGTTAAAGAAGTATTAAAACTAAAAATTCAAAATGGAACTTTAAGACTTTAGTCATATTTTAGAATTTGGAGATGATTAAGTCAACACTTAATATAAACTTAGGGGTCCCTGAAACAATTTAGGAATCCTACATAAATAAATAACTCAATAGTAATAAAGTCATACATAAATTTTAACATTATGCAACTATAACCAGAATTACATAAATGGAACAAATTTAGGGAGAAAAATATTTTGAATGAGTAAAACATGATATACATGGGATAGTAATGATTTCATGTTTTTTAAAAAGATTTTATTTATTTATTTGAGAGAGAGAGAGAGATGCAGTGAGTGAGCAAAAGCAGGGGAGGAACAGAGGGAGAAGCAGACTCCCCGCTGAGCAGGAGCCTGACATGGAGCTTGATCCCAGGATCCCAGGATCATGACCTGAGCTGAAGGCAGATGCTTAACTGACAGAGCCACTCAGGTGCCGCAGTAATGATTTCATTTTTAAGAAAATATAATCTAATGCAAGATAGAATTATGTACTTATTTGCAGAAATGAAATAAAATAACTTGACCAAGTATTTGCTAATATTCAATCTATCCATCAATCTATAATGGCAATAGAATGTTAGTCATGGAATGTTAAACCACAGGAAAAGTTTTAATACATTGAAAGTTATCAGGCCTAGAGAAAAATACAATTCAAGTCAGCAAATTAATAATGTCACTATGGAATAGATCTAATTTAATAATTATTAGTACATAGGGATATATTTTTATTTAGCCATAATCTCTTTAAATTACTTAAAAAATCATTATAGGCAACTTAATAAAGACAGGGATCATTGGCCAATAACTAATAATATAGAAAAGCAAAAAGAAAATAGAAAACAAATATCAAAAACAAACCTTGATCCTATATCAAAAAGTAGTTAAAATTAAAAAAAGAAAACATTAAATGGTATGTTATTATTCCTTGGTCATTAGCCTGAATGTGGAATTCATATTTGATTGTTCATTTCAGGAATTTTATTTTGGAAATAAACAAAAAGTACCTGGAAAAGAAGCATGGATAGAGGAATTAAAAAAAAATCTTGTTAAATAAAAGAAAAAAGAAGTTATTTAATTTGGGGAGACCTTTTAAACAAGTGAATGCTCAAGATAATCATCAGGAATAACGAAAAACTTTTCAAAATAGCTAATATTTATGGAACTCATGTATCAAAGTCGTTTATTGTCTTATTTAAGCTTTATAACAAGGTTAAGGTCAGCATAATATTTCTCAATTTTACTAAAATAAAATGACATTTTAGAGAAGTTTTCCCAAATACATCTTATGAAAATTTCTGAGTAAATAAGATGTAATTGAATTCTTGGGAATCCTTTGGCAGGTGATAGTAGAAGGATCTAGGAGAAAAAAAGTTCTTTAAGTAACAAGTGATTTTAAATTCACAAACGTTTTTTTGGGGGGATGCATATAAAACTTAGTTGGAATAGCAAGTGTATATTTGTGCCATTCACAAATATTAGTGGTGATCCATTTTCTTAAATACTGTGGGTATGACCCTTATGTAGATAGCTGATGGTTTCATTGAATTAAATATTTGGTCTGCTTATCTGTTTTTTTTTTTTTTTCAGGTATTTTGTTTACTTGATCCCATTTTAACTATAATTTTGTCATTGAAAATTATTTAATAATTATGTAATAAGATATTCATAGGTAGTTTATTTTTCTGTAGGCATGGCCTTTTTATGTTGATTATTATTTTTTGGGGCTTATAAAAATACAGTTGTTTCCATTTCCCATTTTACTTTGACAGTGATTAACCCTGACTTGAAAGCTTTGTCAGCAGGATCTGTCCCAATACAAATGAGCTGAGGTAATTTGCCTGAAAGAAATCAAGAAATGCAAAGACCATATAGAAATAGGGTAATAATTACATTCCACTGTATAAAACTTGTTGGTTAGAATAACTGAATGATACTTCTGAAAAATAAGTATAAATTACTTAGATTGTAAAGATAGATTGCTGTTCAAGTCAAATAATAAAAGATCCTTAGTGTGATCACATTTCCAGAAATCAAATCAATGCAGCTCACTAGGCTAGGACATATGGAGGGAGGCAGTATATAGATTTCTGTCCATGAGAATTGACACTTAAGAGGAGGATTCATCTAATATGAAATGTCCTATTCCTACACTAAACAAATATGATACCAAGAAACCTAAGCAAAAGGACTCAAAGTCAGGCTCAGGAACACCTTGAGGATAGAACTAAATTTATCCAGGATGAAAATTATTTTCTCCATAGCCATTTGGATTCAAATTATTAAAAGGATGTAATGCATTATCTTTATCTCTGCTTGAGACCAAAGTACACATTAGTGCAGCAGGTGAATTTACCAAGTGGCATTCAAGTGCATAAACTGAGAGATAGCACATTTCTAAAAATTAACTAAAGTATCCTGGGAAGGTATTTCTTTTGTTTTTAATTTGGAAGCCTCTGACACACAATTTTCAGCTTGGATTTAGGAAATTTGTCATAACTATTAAAAGATATGATTCACATAATTAAACATGATCATTTCCACTATAAAGGAAATGATTCACACACTGAAATCCATACAAAATATTATTTTTATGTTTTTGAATAATTATACTTATTAGCATGGAAATACTTTTATTCCTGGAAGTTTATAATTCTTCACTTTAAGTATACACAATCAGTATTAATCTCTTTCTTGTGATAATTTCTATTTCATTCTTTTTATTAAAAGGAGTAGAGGTATGTGAGGATAGTTGTCATACTGTAAGTATTCTATGTAGATTGATAGTTTAGTTGTGCACTTGAGAATATCATTATTTCTTGGACACTATCATATTTTGAATCTACCTAATTAAAAGGAAATTTTTAGAAAGATAAATTAACTGAAGATGGTCAAAAAAATGGTTGAGAATATTCCAAATTGGTTACCCTGGTCTGATATCACATACCTTCTTTTCCAATAAGGGGGTCTTGTGGAGCAAAGGTATTCAGAATTCCTTAGGAATTATTACTGTGGGTATGACACAAAAATATATATACTTAAGAAATGCTACTTAGGAAAAGGTATTTCATTAGGGAATGAAGTAAGTTTAGAATAAAAAATATATATATTCCTCATAGTAGGAGGATGAACATAAAATTTGTTGCATAATAGGTCATGCCTTGAACAAGTAGTTACCACACAGATTCATCAGCCATAAAATGCCCTACTTACTATTTCTTCTTGGATGACAATTGCATGACTCATCAGAAAATGATGATGGAAACAGAGATTCTGATCTCAGAAATGCAGTGAAGTGGTGGACCAGAGCACAGTCTATCATGTACATGAATTAACTTTTAATGCTAGATCTAAGTGCCATCTTTTCTTTACTCTCAACTTCACCAGAGTTGATGCACCTGATTTCACCAAACCCTGTATAGATAGTACCATGACCATGACTACAGACAGATGCAGGAATATGGGCACAACCCTTAGTCTGTAATACACCAAGAATTTTCCTTCCTGTGAAATTATACAGTTAGTCTGTATTAGAACAGCCATTTACACTCATTACATATTCAAGTTCCAGCTAGATTTGTAGTTTGGCATCAGACAAACACCTTGGGAATGACAGTATAATCAGACATCAGCATTATTATGTTTAGCTTGACAAAATCCCTTTGGGGAAGGGAGAGGCATATGTAGGTATAAAGTAGACTGTTTATAGCCATATAAGGATAGAATATATATAAACAAACATCAGGCTTTCACTGGAATACCTGTGACTACATCCATTTGTTGTTGGCCCAGGTTGGGTATCACCTGTAGTCACTGTTGATAGACAAGTGAGTAGTGGCAAGAACTCAAGAAGACAGGTGATCACAGCTTGTCCTAGAGCTAGGTCCCCCCAGAAGTTTAGTTGGCATTTCTGTTGAAACACTTTAAGCTAATATCTATGAAAATTGGACTTTTTAATTTCCATACACACTGATTTCTCAAGTATGTGATGCATATCTACTTCCAAAATGTAATTTTCTATTGGTGTTGATACTTTCACAGAAATGTACGTATGTGAATGCATTCGATTGTAATGATTAGACAGAAAATCAATATTTTAATATATTAGGATTGAAAAAAAATTCTACCTCAAGTATATGAGCAGATGAAAAGTGTTGCAATCTCAGAAAGCCCATACCCAATTATAGTCTGATAAAGACATGCTGGCAAAAAAAATACCATGCTGAGGGAATTGATTCCTTTTAAAAAGATTTAATCTTTTTGGATTCATTTAACTGAGAAACATCACTCTTTAAAATGCGAATATATGAAATACAACAATAAATCTTTGAACTGTCAGCACATATTTTATTTCATGATGCCATTCCTATAATGGGATACAGAAAGAAATCACTGATAAGTTCTTATAATAGAGGAAAGATAAAAGAATGTGAAGAGTTATTTTTACTTTCAGATACTTTGAGTACATAAATGGATGGAGCTCAATAATCATTCAAAGTCAAGATTTTGATGAATATAATCAACAGAAAATGGTTTAGAAGGTAGTAGCAGACCATGCAAGGTGCTCGCACTGCTAAGTATGTGAGGAGGAAAGACAAGAGAAAAACAACTAAGATTTGTATTTTCGTGGGTATAATTTGGGAAATCTTCTACCAACAAGAATATGTGATTAAAAACACACTTTGCAAAGGGCTTTAGAAAATACAATCTTTCAAGGCAGTTATAATTCAACTTAAGAGAAAAGGGAGATGGGATTCAAGAAGATGATCTACCATTAGCCTATTATGGGGAACATTAATACTTTCCCAGGCCTTTCAATCACTTTTAATGTTCTAAAGCATTCAGCCAAGGAGCATTAGAATAAGTCATCATTAATATTTTTTAAAAAAACATTATTTAGTCCTTTTACAGTATTATTTGAGGCTTTGTATGTATTTTGGAGGAATAAATGAAATAAGCATTGGTATAAAGGTTTTGTGATCATATCTTGGGAGATTCTTTGATAAAGAATCATTTGGTAATGAATTTGGACTAGATTGGAAGAACCAACAGACTTTCTTATCCAAGGAAGGCCTCAATCATATTCAACCTAATAAATATTTGGCTGGATTTTAACATTTCTGCTTCTACAGATCTCAACAGAGCATGATCCAAAACCCTTCAAGGAAGAAAACTCTTCACTTGTTGCTCCTTTATGTGAAAAAAGTCAGCTTTATTGCGATATAATTGACAAATAGAACTTAAGATATTTAAAGTGTATCTTGTAGTGATCTAAAATACCTATATACCATGAAAGGGTTTCCTCATTTAGTTATTAACACATCTGTCACCTCACATATTCATCTTTTTTCTTTTTTCTTTTTCTTTTTTTTTTTTTTTTGGTGAGAACATTTAAGTTCTATTTTTTTGGCAACTTTCCACTATACAATATAGTGTTTTCAACTGTAGACACTATGTTTTACATTAGATGCTCAGACCTTATTCATCTTATAGCTGAAAGTTTGTACCATTTTACCAATTTCTGCCTATTTCCTCCACCCTCCAACCCTAGTAATTATTTTACTAATCTGTTTGTGTGGATTTAACTTTTCTTAAAATTTTATTATTATTATTATTTTTTAGATTTCACATATAAGTGATACCATGCAGTATCTGCTTTTCTCTATCTGGTTTATTTCACTTAGCATAATGCCATCAAGGACCATCCATGTTGGATGAATATATATGTATAAATCTTCTTTATCAATTTATCTATTGACAGACACAGGTTGCCCTTATATCTTGGCTATTATGAATAATACTGCAATGAACATAGGAATCCAGATATATTTTCAAGATATTGTTTTTATTTCCTTTAGATATATTCCCAGAAGTTGGATAGCTGGATCCTGAAGTATTCCCATTTTTAAGTTTTTGAGGATCCTCCATACTGTTTTCCCTAGTGGCTGTACCAATTTATATCCCCACTAACAGTATGAAAGGATTTCCTTTTTCCACATCCTTACGGGCACTTATCACTTGTCTTTTTGATAATAGACATTCTAAGAGGTGTGAAGTCAGAGCTTGCTGTGGTTTCAATTTACATTTTTCCTAATGATTAGTGATGTTGCATACTTTTTCATCTATCTATTAGCCATTTGTCTTAAAAAAAAAAGCCTCTTCAGTTCTTCTGTCTGTTTTTTAATTTGATTGTTTTTTGCTCTTGAGTTGTAGAAGTTCTTTATATATTTTGAATACTAACCCATTATCAGATATATGATCGGCAAATATTTTCCTCCATTCTGTAGGATGCTTTTTCATCGTGTTGATGGTTTCCTTTGCTGTGCATAAAGCTTTATGTTAAGTTTGATGTTGTCCTTTGCTTCTCTTGCCTCTGCTATTGGTGTCAAATCCAAAAAGATCATTTCCAAGGATGATGTAAAGGAAATTGTCCACTATGTCTCCTTCCAGGAGTTTTATGGTTTCAGGGGTTAGATTTCAGCCTTCATTATGAATTGATTTCTGTGTAAAGCGTAAGATAAGGATCCAATTTCATTATTTTGTATGTGGCTCTCCTGTTTTCCTAACATCATTTATTAAAGAGACCATCCTTTCCTAATTGGATATTCTTACATAGTTGGTAATAGACTAATTGGCCATATATTTGTGAGTTCATTTCTCATCTCTCTACTGTTCCATTGATCTGGTAACTGTTTTTTTATGCCATATCAAAGTATTGGATTAACATAGCTTTTTGTAATATAGTTTGAAATCTGGAAGTGTGATACCTTTAGCTCTGTTCTTTTTCTCAAGATTGCTTTGGCTATTCAGGGTCTTTTGATATTTCATATGGATTTTAGAATTGTTTTCCTGTTTTTCTGAAAAATGCCATTATAATTTTGTTTGAAATTGAACTGAATCTGTTAGACTCTTTGGGGTAGTTTTTTGAACAACATTAATTCTTCTAATCCAAGAGCATAACATATTTTTCCACTTGTGTTTTCTTCAATTTCTTTCTTCAACACCTTACAGGTTTCAGGAAACAGATCTTTGACCTCTTTGTTAAATTTATTTCTAGGCACCTGGTTATTTTTTATGCAAATTGTAAATGGAATTCTTTTCTTAAGTTCTCTAATATAGAAATGCAACTGATTTTTGTGTATTGATTTAATATCCTGTAACTTTACTGAATTTGTTTATTAGGTCTAACACTTTTCTGGTGAAGATGTTGAGGTTTTCTCTATGTAATATTATGCCATCTGTAAATAGAGATAGTTTTATTTCTTTTTCATCCTTATTTGGATGGCTTTTATTTCTTTATTTTGCCTAATTGCTCTGGCTAGGATATCCAGTACTATGTTAAATGAAGTGGTGAGAGTGGGCACCCTTGTTTTGTTCCTGGTCTTAGAGGAAAGATTTTAGTTTCCAGTTAAGTATGATGTTAGCTGTGAGCTTATCATACATTGCCTTTATTATGTTTAGGTTTTCTATTTCTTCATGATTCAGTCTTGGTAGGCTGGTATTTTCAGGAATTTGTCCATTTCTTCTAGGTTTTCCAATCTGTTGGCATATAATTATTCATAGTAGATTCTTAAGATCTTTTGTATTTGCATAGTATCAATTATAATATCTTTTCTTTAATTTCTAATTTTATTTACTTGAGTCCTGTATCTTTTTTTTTTTTTTT
>PITA01030428.1:0-16524 GCA_004023965.1 Spilogale gracilis | reverse complement strand
CGAGCTCTGGCTCTATCTGGATAGGACTCAACTATTGCTCTAAGTCGAGCTCTGGCTCTATCTGGATAGGACTCAACTATTGCTCTAAGTCGAGCTCTGGCTCTATCTGGATAGGACTCAACTATTGCTCTAAGTCGAGCTCTGGCTCTATCTGGATAGTACTCAACTATTGTTCTAAGTCGAGCTCTGGCTCTATCTGGATAGGACTCAACTATTGCTCTAAGTCGAGCTCTGGCTCTATCTGGATAGGACTCAACTATTGTTCTAAGTCGAGCTCTGGCTCTATCTGGATAGGACTCAACTATTGCTCTAATTCTCACTAATGCCCAGTCACTGGAAGCACTGGGAGTCAGATGGAGCTTGTCATTATAATCTAGATCTCAACTGGGCTTTTCTGGGACTAAGAAAAGTCTCCGATGATTCAGCCACCATCAGACTTGTAAGTCTGCAAATAGTGAATAGAAGTAGACCAAATTATCATTATTTTCCTGTGAAGTCCAATATAATCAACTAGAATGAAAATTGTAGGCTTCCTGGTTCCATAATAGCCATACAGCACAAATCATTGTTGATTCTTTCTTCTTCCTAATATCCCATGAGCTATAAAATACTAATTTTAGCACATTTAGTGAACATTACTTGAATCTCTCCACCAGACTCCATTTTTGTCTTGAACTGCCCAAAGTATGCAGGTTCTAGCAGTAATCAAGCCCTCTCTACAATGGCTGTGACCCTAGATGAGGCCCTGTGAGCAGCTGTGCTCATGAGGCTCTTGAGGTCAACCCCAAGCAGCACAAAGGCTGCTGAGCTCCTGTCTGGCCAGCAGGGGGCAACAGGCAAATGATCAAGTGAACTGGTACACATGAATGCATGTGTATGAATGTGTGTTTAACATGAGATCCCAATAGGAACACATCTGCTTTCCAAATGCCAATGACACGCTTACATAAACTGATCACATATGAAGCTACAAAAACTATCTCAATAAATTTCAAAAGACAGGAATCGTATAGGGTACAGTGTTATACCAAAACAAATTAAAGCTGAAAATTGACAATAGAAAACAGGAAAAAAAAAAAAAAAAAGGAAGGGTTTCTAAGCCCTTGTAAATAAATATCCCTCTTATAAATGACTTGAGTTTTTAAAAATAGTTTCCATTTTATAGCCTAATTAAAAATGAGCCATTCTCCTCAGAAGAAAGCAATGCGTATCACTACTTGTCCAAAGTTGTAAACTGAAGATTTAGCCTTAACAATATTTAAAAATGAGAGTGATTTATAAAATGAAACATTTACTCAAAGTGCTAAAAAAATACTACTGCTAATATAAGAATAAACTGATATATATAAAGGTATGAATTAGATAAAGTACAGAAAACTGGTATACTGGATTTAAAGGGGAAAAATACTTCTTTGAAAATGACCAATAATTGACACCTCCTGGACAAGTCTGAAGAAGTTTAAAAAGAAAAGAAACAAAGGAGATGTAGGAAAAGAGAAGAAAATGCAAAATCTGAATGAGGAAAAATATACCACTGCAGGTAAAAATAATTTGCTGAGTTTAACATGATGCTATCTACCATTTTGCAACATACAATTTAAAAAATATAAACAAAGGGGGTTTTCGTCCACACCGTTCTAGAGTAGTAGTTTCCAGTCTTTTTCACATCATGATATATTTCGAAATGATAACGTTATGGTCGTAATGCTGTGATATATATTATATAATATATGTAATAATATATTATATATATGTATATATACATAATGTATAATATACATATATATATAGTACCTGGACACAATAGGCACTACAACCCCGACAATCCCAGCACCTCTGTATTTATGGTCAGCTCGTTGGAAGCTCTCTTCTAGAAGTCCTGGACAATGCAACGTGCCAAGGTGAGGGTAAGGGGAGACAATAAGGAAGAAAATGCCGAAAGAAAGAAACAAAATGACCAAAATTACCATGTTTTTCAGATATTATTATCAAATTTGACAGAGAAAAGCATGGGGAACACACCAAGGAAAAGCCAGAAGCAGAAGTGTTGGGGTTTATTCAAGGGAACTTTAAACTCAGAATCAAAACATACAAGCAGGAGGAGGAGATATTGGAACTAATTATCAGAATAGTTAATGAGGAATTACCAAAGGTTGGTCAGTCCCTTTTCCTGTGCTTATGCTGAGCTATAGGTCAAAATCTCATTTTCTGTGAAACAAAAGCAGTGAGTATGGGTAATGGGAAAAGAGACTCAAGAAAGTTTTCCGGGTAGGATGGGAAAGCGATGATGGATGGATGCACTAAGAATCAAAACAAATTTTAAAACCATTGACACAGATCCACACAACTGCATGTTCTGTTCCTCCAAACAAATGAAAAGAAGTTCACAGAAACCATGTCCACAGATAAATAAATTGGGATTTTCCATTCCAAGGTGAGATGAAAGTCAAGAAACACCAAGCACTGGAGGAAAGACTTTGCTTTGAAAAAAAGGGACCCAATTTTTTTAAACATTTATTTATGTATTTATGTATGTATGTATTTATTTATTTTAATTCCACTATTTTTTTACTTTAAATTTATTTTATTTTTTCAGTGTTCCAAGATTCATTGTTTATGCCCCACACCCAGTGCTCCATGCAATAGGTGCCCCCAGTACCCACCACCAGGCTCTCCCATCCCCCACCCCTTCCCTCCAAGACCCTCAGTTTGTTTCTGTGTCCAAAGTCTCATGTTTCGTTTCTCTCCCCAAATTACCCTACTTCCCATTTCCTTTCCTTCTGCTACTGTCCTCTATATTACCCCTTATGCACCACAAGTAAGTGAAACCATGTGATACTTGACTTTCTCTACTTGGCTTAGTTCACTCAGCATAATCTCTTCCAATCCAGTCCATGTTGCTACAAAAGTTGGATATTCATCCTTTCTGATGGAGGCGTAGTATTCCATTGTGTATATGTATCACTTCTTCTTTATCCATTCATCTGTTGATGGGCACCTTGGCTCTTTCCACAGTTTGGCGATTGTGGCCATTGCTGCGATGAACATTGGGGTACATATGGCCCTTCTTTTCACTACATCCGTATCTTTGGGGTAAATACCCAGTAGTGCAATTGCAGGGTCATAGGGTAGCTCTATTTTTAATTTTTTTAAGGAATCTCCACACTGTTTTCCAAAGCGGCTACACCAACTTGCATTCCCACCGACAGTGGAAAAGGGTTTCCCCTTTCTCCGCAGCCTCTCCAACACTTGCTGTTTCCTGTCTTGTTAATTTTGGCCATTCTGACTGGTGTAAGGTGGTATCTCAGTGTGGTTTTGATTTGAATTTCCCTGATAGCTAGTGATGATGAACATTTTTTCATGTGTCTGTTAGCCATTTGTATATCTTCTATGGAGAAGTGCCTCTTCATGTCCCCTGCCCATTTTTGGATGTGTTCATCTTCTTTTTGGATGTTGAGTTTGAGTAGTTCTTTATAGATCTTGGATATCAGCCCTTTGTCTGTAGTGTCATTTGCAAATATCCTTTCCCATTCCATGGGTTGCCTCTTTGTTTTGTTGACTGTTTAAAAGGGACCCAATTTTATAAACAGAAGAGATGATACCTAATAACATCACAAAACAAAAAGATGTGAAAATTATTTCAATTAATATAATCGTAAATGTTTTAAAAAATAATGCTTCCTCTAAATGATAAATACTTTAAATTTTGACCACTGAAAAAACATTAGAAAATTTACTAGATAAGAAAGAAAATAGGCTGAGTACGGAAGTGAGTAATGTTGACGAGGGATGGGTGGGCTAGAAAAGTAAGTCAAATGATTCTCCCCAGAAAGCAACACAAAGAGACAAGATTTGAGGGAGTGCCTACTTGGCTCTGTCGACACAATATACAGCTCTTGATCTTGGGGTTGTGAGATTGAGCCCCACTTTGGTGCAGGATTACTTAAATAACATTAAAAAGACAAAGGAAAAGAGTTAGAAAACACATGTCAAATGTTGATATATGAATGAGATATCCAGAAACCCAAGGCCTCTTTTAGAGGAGTTCCAAGAAAGAGCAAATGAAGACAACGGAGAAAGTGACACAGTCGAACTTTACGAAAATCCCACGTAGCTGAAGAAACACAGAGTCTTTAGGGTATAAACTCTCACTGAATAGTAAGCATGGTGGATGGAGGCTCAAATGCGGATCTCATGATAAAGTCCAGAGTACCACGAATAAAGGGAAATGCTACAAATTTTTCTAGAGAGAAAATATAATTTCACTCTGAAGAACTAACCACACACACACACACACACACACACACACACACACACACATACACACTACTCTTCAGCAACACATTTGTTTCAAGAACACAGCAGAGTAGTATGCTCAGAAATCTGAGGAAAGCTGATTTTGAACCTAAAATCCTACATCCAAATAGCACATGGTAGAGATACAAAATAGAGGATTTTCAAACATAAAAGAACTCATAAGTTTTATTGTTCTCAGAATCTTCCTGAAAAGACTACTCAAAGATATACTCCAAGTATACCTGGCTAAAGGAAGTTCTTTCTGTCCTTGTCTCTCTCCTCCCACCTCTCTCTTACACACACACATGTGCACGCACACACACACACCAAAGTAATAAGTGAGAAACAAGTAAACCATATAACTCAATCCAAGTGACCATTGCTGCAAACAATCTCAACAGAACAGGGTGAGGGAGTGGGTTTGGGGAGGAAGGAAGGAAATGGTACTAAGCTTTTAATCTTATTGAAGGAGAAGGATATGGTGGTTAGAGGTATTGGTGAATGATGTGTCAATCTAAAACACAAGTTGAAAGTTTTAAGAATTTAATTCACTTAAAAACTTAGCTCACCAGTTTACATTGGGATACAAATTAGTACAACCACTTTGGAATACAGTTTGCCGTTATCTAGAAAAGTTGAAAATATGCATAATCTAACTGTATGCTTTCAACAATCGCCTTATTTATTCTGTATCTATTTTAATTTGGTTTTAGTTTTTTCCCTTAATTTTGGAGATCGTCATTAAGAACAGATACTTTTCCCCCTAGAAATATCACTTTATTTCATGAGAGAGCATTTCAGAAGTTCTCCAGCTCCATCCTAGCCCCTTCCTCCTCTTCACCAATCCATCAATTATAGTCGTGCCAGTATTATCCTAATCCCTCCCCAGGCTGTTGTCCCTGGCCCTCTGCCAGCACCTCACTTACTAGAACAGCCTTATTAGTCACCTGATGGGACTCTCTGCATCCATGCTGGTTCCCTTTTAATTCACTCTCTGCTCCACAACTATCCAAAGACATTTTCAAAATGCAGTCTGTTCACGCCTGCCCTTGCTTAAAATTTTTCCAGTGTCATTGGGGTATACAAGAGACTTCAATTATAGCTGAGGCCATATTATTCTAAGGCACCCTCCAATGATAATGCTCCACTTAATTTGGTAGTGGTTCCATGAATAGCCTTTATATTCTTCTCTGTGCTCCATACATGAAATATTTCTCACAGAAGAAAAACAGCCAAAGAAATCTCAAACCAAACCAAACTCATAATCAAAGCAAAGCTGCAGAACGTTTTCAGTAGCTTCTTTAACACAGCAGTAGGGTCCTACTTGGCTGGCTCCTGCTACCTTTCCAGTCATGAATCCCACACTTGACTTCTTTGGGTTCTTTTCCTGGGATTGGCTTCTTGCTGCTGCAGAGCCTTTGTTGTTTCTGCTCACAATGCTCTTTCTACGTCCTGCCCTCCACAGATTTGGGTTGCCTTATATATTCCTTCAAGCACACCTTGACTTCTAACAATATGCTAATTTGTGTGATTATTTGATTTACATCTTTCGTGATTTGCCACAAGCTCCATGTGCTCAGGAACACTGTCTATCTCCATATTTTAGAGTCTGGCATGGGGCGCCTGGGTGGTTCAGTTTTAAGCATCTGCCTTCGGCTCAGGTCATGGTCTCAGGGTCCTGGGACCGAGCCCCGCATCGGGCTCCCTGCTCGGTGGGAAGCCTGCTGCTCCCTCTCCTACTGCCCCTGCTTGTGTTCCCTCTCTCACTGTATCTCTGTCAAATAAATAAACAAAATCTTTAAAAAAAAAAAGTGTCTGGCATGGAGGGATGCCTGAGAACATAGCAGTTGAATGAAGAAGGAAGTAGGACCTGATGAGCATAGGTGGTGGTCAAAAAGTTGGAATTTGGGATTAGAGGGAAAGATTCTCTATTTCCACTTTCCTGCTTAGCCTTGGACGACGTATGTAAGCTGTCCACAGCTAGGTGTCCTCCTGTGTAAAATGAGGGTCACAGTGGGACCCAAGCCACGGGATTGTTAAGATCATTAACTGAGAGACTCCACACGGGCCCAGCTCCTAGCAGGCACTCCAAAGTGCGATTTATTATAGCTTCATCCTTCTTTATTTTTCTTCGTCTATTGTTGCAAAATATTCATGTTGAAATGTTCTCCCTGTCTGCTCAGATGCTTTTCAGTGTGATTTGCTGATCTTTCAAGTGCTCCTGAAACTTCCATTTCAGGTGGTCTATAAAGCATTGGAATGACCCTCGGTGACAGGAGGTGACAGCAGTACCATGGATGAGGGTTCACAGGCTGCAGCCCTCAGCACAGACTCCTTCAGGGGCTCACAGGGTGTGTCCCTGAGGTGGGGACCTCAATGCTCTGCTTTGTGTATTTTTTCCCCCACTTGTGTTCTTGTGTTGTATTCTCGGGGTTTTTTGTGTCTGTGGGTTGTTTTTGTTTTTGTTTTTGTTTTCAGAGACTACAGAGCTGTGTTTTGCCTATAGATTTGTTTTGTTTTTACCTTAGATTCATGTGCTTGTATTAGGCAAGTCTCAAAGCCTGGAAGAGTTAGCTGGGGAAAAGTCTATTGCTTTCTGCTCAGAGTTGAGATTGGCCAGCATGTTAGAAAGTCAGAATTGACTAAGACTGTTTGAAGTTTGGCCAGCTTCTCCAGGATCAAAAAGGATTTGTGACTCTGACTTGTCGGTGGTGGCAGAAGGGGCTCAGCGAAGGGGACCATCTGGGTTTAAGTAGACTTTAATTACCACACACATCACTACTCTAGACCATTGTTTTAACTCTGGGAAGAGGCTTCAAAGTGTGGCTTCATTAGAAACGCAGGAGTCATTTTAACCTAATTGCTCCCTCATCACAGCTTAAAACTGACGCCTAAACCTTTAAGAATAAACTCATAGTCCCCGGTTCCTGCCGCTATTTGCCCTCGGTAAGGGCTCTCAGAGGACCTGAACGCTATTGCTAATTTCAGTAAATATTTTCATGATTTCACTGTAGGGTTAATGTTTAACAAGTTCCATAGGAACCAATTTCCTACTCGAGGAAACTTCCTTACCAAGTTCTCTAATTATTCCCAGACAGCCATCACCCTGTGGAATCCAGCCAGCCGAGGGAGGTTGTTAGGAGACCACACATGGCAGCTACAGTTTCGTTACCAAGGAAACATATCAACTGTACAGAGAGCCGTGTTTCACACTGAGAGACCAGGGAGTTGTAAGCATGTGTATTTCTGCTGCCTCTTGATTTCCTTTAGCATAAGGGGGATGCCAAGTAAGTCAAGGCATACACCCTTCTCTGAAATCATTGAGAAATTGTCTACAGTGAATTCTCTGGACCTCCACTCTCAAACTTTGTAGTCTCAAGATTTCTTCATCCTCTGACAATTTACAGAGAACCTCAAAGAGCTTTTATCTATATAGATTATAGTAATTGATATTTACTATATTAGAAGTTAAAACTAAGACATTTAAAAATATTTACTTATTCATTCCTTTAAAAATAACATAGTGAACAGAGATACATATTTTGATGGAAAATAATTGTATTTTCTTTTTTTTTGAGATTTTATTTATTTATTTGACAGAGAGAAACACAGCTAGAGAGGAACACAAGCAGGGAGAGTGAGAGAAGGGGAGGCAGGCTTCCCGCCGAGCAGGGAGCCCAATACGGGGTTCGATCCCAGGACCCTGGGATCATGACCTGAACCAAAGGCAGAGGCTTAACAACTGGCACCCCAATACTTGTATTTTCAAAAAACATTTAGAAAAGGGGCATTGTTTTGCAATTTTGCAAATCTCTTTGATGTTTGGTTTAATAAGACATAGCTGAATTCTCATTTACTCTGCATGTAATCTGTTGTGATACAATGTATCATGTAGCTGTTCTGGCAAACTCTACTGTGTATTTCTGAGAGAATGGGAGATAAAAGGAAAATAGTACCTTAAAAGTAATTTTGACCTTACAGAACTCCTAAAGGGGTCTCAGTATCTGTCAGGGGTCCCCAAACCAAGTTTAAGAACCACTGTTCTAAACAGAACTGCAATAAAAGATGGTCACCGAATAACTTTATTTCTAAATGAAACAAAGAAATAGACCAAGAAAAAAAGGTTGCAGTTATTAAGATGGAAGTATCTGTGCCCTACTCTTGATATGTCCACTGTTTTTGACCATCACAAACTGTGAGGAGTTCTGGCCTGCTGCTGGGACGTTTGTCATAATAGCACCCGGGACACTCAGTTCCTCTTTCTGGATGATAGTCAGAAAGACAGAGGAATAGCCCATCTAGAAATCCTGACACCAAAACCAAGTCTGGTATATTTTTATTTTGAAACATTGACTTGGTAGTCTGTAAATTGCCAGATGTCCCAGGTCTACAACGTTTATCAGCAAAGACTAAAATGTTAGCAAAAGGAGGTCATACTTGGAAACAGTAACAACAGAGATTGAAAGAATTTTCATGTGCAATGAATGCCTGCTTTCCCCTCTTAAGGCCTGGTGGAAAAGTCAAAAATTGGGGGAGATGTGAACTTTTAAAAAGAATTTCCTTTGTCTAGATCGCCAAAGCAACTATATCTTATGCCCCAATCACTCACATAGTGTGTCAAGAGTTGCACAAGGTCCACGTGATCTCAGGTCTTGTCTCTCTGTGAGAATGGTCAATATTTGATCTGAACAATTCTGCCCACAATATCTGCTGGTGACCTGCTCTGGAACTACAGTGCTAGCCAATGTGGTCACCTCCAAGAGGGACAACAGCTCAGGGCACAGCCATTGGAGAAATGCCTGGGGCACGTAAGCTCAATTAAGAGTGTTTTCAGTTCCTTTACTTCCATCATGTAAGTTGCAGTAAAGCAACTGATGGAACAAAAGCATAAACTCTGACATCCTAGAAACGTGTGTTGTAATCCCACACAGTCACAAAATAATCTTGAATCCTTGGACAAATTATTTAGTATCTCTCAGCTCCTCTGTTAAATAGTATTGCTGTGAAGAATAAAATGAGCTCAACCACGTAAAGGACCTAGCCAGATATGTAGTAAATGTCCAATAAATACTAGCTATTTTTAAAATGCAAGTTTGATTTTGTTTTTCCCCTATGGAACACCCTTCAGTGACTCTCCCATACCTGTAACACTGAGTTCAAACTCCTTTGTTTAGCTCCTAAAGTCATTCACAGTCTGAATTTATTTTCTATCATTCTTCAAGTATTCTATGCAATTGTCACACAATTCCACTCAAGGTCTTAAAATCCCTCATGCTTTTCAGACCAGCTTTTCTCTGGATGTAGACAGTCTTCTTTTTTGTTTTTGCCATAATACTAACTCTTATCAGCATTTACAAACTATAACCACAGTCATCTCCTCCAGGAAGCCTTGCTGGATTCCTGGTCTTAGAAGTCTTATCCAGGGAAGTCTCACAGCACAAGTGTTAACCACAGTTCTAACACTCACCACACAATGTTGTTAAAAGTTCATTTATTTGCTTCAGTCACTCAAAGTAATCTCCTAGAAGTTTTGCCTAACATCCCACACAGCAACTGACACATGTTAGGTACCCAATAAATGGTTTTGAATTTATGAATGCATATTCAAATGAGATTGCAGACATAATCCACTATTGTGAATGTATAATGTGTGGGATGTGAGATAATATTTATGGTGATGGGATCATGTGATGGTGGTGGAAAGTGGGTAGTGATGGTGAAGACGATGGTGGTGGGGTAGAGGTGGTCATGGTGGTGGTGGCAAAAGAAAGAAGATGGGAAAAGGGGAAAAATGAGGATGTCCCTCAGCCTCTCTGCCCCTAAGCCTAACAAAAAAGGTACATCTACACCTATTAAGGCCATGAAACTTTCCACTGCATTTGTCATTTGCCCACATTCTTTGATCCCAGGGCTGATGTGATTGCTTCTCTTAGTTTCCTTGAGTTCACCAGAGATGGTACTGATGAACCAGGAACAAGTTTAGCTCCCTGAGCTTTCAGTAATGAGATTAAAGCACTTACACGCTTAAGCCACTAGGCTGCAGTAAGGAGTTAGTCCATCTTTGGGCAGAGTTCACTAAATCCCTCCTAAAGATTTCCTTTAGAGTTTAGAGGCACCATCCTGAAGCTTCTCTCTGGATCCACTTCCTTTATTCCTGATACCCTTCCCCCAGCCTCCTTTCATCCCTGGAATCCCTATAGCTACACAGCTCTGTCTCCATCCCTCTGGGATCCGTGCAACACTGTGTCCATTTGTATCTCTCTCTTGCTCAGGTAGAAACATCTCAGCATCAGGCCTGAGATATACTGATTCAGCGCCTCTCTTTCTGGTTTAGACTCTTTCCATGTAACTTAAGATATTATGAAGTCTCTCCACCTTAAGAAAACCTTCCCT
The DNA here is from genome assembly GCA_004023965.1 of Spilogale gracilis. Lineage (NCBI taxonomy): Eukaryota > Metazoa > Chordata > Mammalia > Carnivora > Mephitidae > Spilogale > Spilogale gracilis. The sequence goes on along the minus strand of PITA01030428.1, from coordinate 5,835 downwards.
GGAACATGCATCCCTCTCTCGGTGTTGCTCTGTAGCTCTGGTCCCCTAATTCAGAACCTCCGCTCAGAGCCTGACCTACATATCCTAGCATCTACTTGACTTTAATTTCACCCAGACATCCTAAACTTTACTCATCCAAAATTGGATTTCTCCCCCCGAATTCATTCTTCCCAATGTTCCCCCTCGCAACAAATGGAAACCCCATCGACTTTCTGCTCCAGCCAGAAATGTAGGTTCATGTCTCACTCCTCTCTCCTACCCTCTCCTCCATTCAGTCCATCATGACGCCCTGTCAATTTGATTTCTCAGTATGAGAGCGGTCAGCTGCACTGCTTCCATCCCAGCCCAAGCACCTCACTCTCACTTTGAGCTGTAGCAATTGTCTTCTCCTGCCTATTTCCACTCTTGAACCTCTTCCATCAATAAGAAGCCAGAAAGACATTTTAAAACTACAAACATGTCCATGTTACTGCTTTGCTTAACTCACTGGCCACCTGTCATTGGCTGGTGAGTTCAGAGTTCTTGTACTGACAAAATTTTACTTGGTCTGGTTTCTGCCTCCATCCTTCTCTCATCATCTCATTCCCCCCCCTCGCTGTACAGTCTCCTCCCTTTCCATCCAGACCATCACCAATGTCCTTCTTTCCACATGGATGAGTCCACCCCCTCATGCTGGAGTTGAGCCCGGATAACTCCTACCTGTCTCTGAGGCTCAGTTTCAATGTTACTTTCTCAGAGAGGTTTCTGAGAAAGTCATTCCCAATGCCACTGCTCTCCCCCACACCCTCTCCAGATCAGATAAAGTCTTCCTGTGATGATTCCAGGGTATCTTGTGCTTTTCCCATTTAGCAGTTATCACAACTGTTACTGTGTTTTTAGTGTGTAGTTATTAGTTTATTAGTTATCTCTCTCATTAGACTATCTTGCTAAACTTTGTGCTCTCAGAACCTAGTACAGTTTCTGATATATAAGAAGTCATTCAACAAATATTGTTAAATAAATGATCTTCTAAAACAATCCTATGCTGCTTTCTAGGCACATACCAATGAAATATATTATTTAAAAAAAATATTTAGGGGTGCCTGGGTAGCTCAGTTGGTTAAGCGACTGCCTTCGGCTCAGGTCATAGTCCCAGAGACCGGGATCAAGTCCCACATTGGGCTCTCTGCTCGGCAGGAAGCCTGCTTCTCCCTCTCTCACTCCCCCTACTTGTGTTCCCTCTCTGGCTGTGTTTCTCTCTGTCAAATAAATAAAATCTTTAAAATATATATATTTATATGACAGAGATAGAGAGCACAAGCAAGGGGAGCAGCAGGGAGAGGGAGAAGCAGACTCCCCACTGAGCAGGAAGCCTGATGCAGGACTTGATCCCAGGACCTGAACCCAAGATAGATGCTTAACTGACTGAGGCACCCAGGCACCCTAGGTGAATATACTCTAAGATAACTTGATGAAAGCTAGATGTGATCTATAACTTCTATTAGTCCCAGAATAGAACTATATGATCCTTTCAGTAAAGAAATGCTCTTTTCACCTCATAGATGGAACAGATTTTCACACACACACCAAAAAAAGCCCATCTCTTTATTTATTGTTTTCTTAGAGCTCAGTCCAACTAGTGGGGCAGAGTGGGCCTTCAAAGCCAATCTGAATTACATTCTTAAAAAGTAATCTGGGGGGTGCCCGGGTGGCTCAGTCAGTTAAGCAGCCAACACTTGCTTTCAGCTTAGGTCATGATCTCAGGATCCTGGAATGGAGCCCTCCGTTGGGCTCTACACTCAGCGGGGAGCCTGTTTCAGGATGCTCTCTGTCCCTCTGTTCCCTCTGTCCTGCACTCTCTTTCTGTCTCTGAAGTAAATAAATCTTTTTTAAAAAGTGATTTGATAACATTTATAAAAGTTTGCAAACTCACAGTTGCTTTGACCCATTAAACCCATGGTGTGAAACCTACTCTACAGAAATTAAAGCCCCATCATTGGTGGGTAGAAAACTAGTTTATTTAGCATACTGCAAGAGGCAAAACCTAATGTAAACACCTATATGGCCACCAATAAATGAATGCTAAAGACTCTTTTATATCCAACATTAATATACATTTATGTAAAATAGAATAAAACATTAATATATAAAGATACCTCTAATATATTAGCAAATATGTAGACATCAAGAGGTCAAGTGTCACATACGAAGAAATGCAAATGGTTGCCACCATTTATAAAGTAGAGTTCAATCAAATACTGACCAAATACCACACAGCTTCTCAGCACAGTCAGAATGGGCGTGAATCCACTTTTCTTCGCCACAGTTTCATCAACGCTTTTTTCATCTCACTGTTCCTCAAGCTGTAGATCAGTGGATTCAGCAGAGGTGTAAGAAGTGAGTAAGACAATGACATCAGCTTCTTGGTTTCTGGGGAGTAGCCAGATTTGGGTTGTAAATAAGTCATACTGGCCGTGCCATAGAAGAGGGTCACAGACGTGAGATGGGAGGCACAGGTGGAAAAGGCCTTTTGCCTCCCAGTGTCTGATGGCATCTTCAGGATGGCAAAGAGAATCCGAATGTAGGACAAGAGAATCAACACAAAAGGAACAATGATAATCAAAACGGTGCCCGTGACTGCATAGATTTCAAACAGAAGGGTATCTGCACAAGCAAGTTCTAGCACTGCTGGAGTTTCACAAGAGATATGATTGATTTCATTGGGGCCACAGAAGGGAAAACTGAAAACCCATGATGTTTGCACAGTACCTAACATGAAACCTAAGGCCCATGACATTATAAGTAATTTTATGAAAACCCTTTTGTTCATAATCACTGGGTAGCTCAGAGGATGACAGATTGCAGCAAATCGGTCATAAGCCATCGCCCCCAGGAGAAAACATTCAGTGCCACCAAAAAAAAGGATGAAATACATCTGTGCAAAACAGTTTATAAATGAAATTGATGTTTTTTTAGTGGAGAGGACCACCAGCATTTCAGGCATAATGACTGCACTGAAGCTCATGTCCACCACGGACAGGTTCTGGAGGAACAGGTACATGGGAACGTGGAGGCTCTGTTCCAAGGAGATGATGACTATAATGATGGCATTTCCCAACAGTGTCACCAGGTAGACAACCAAGAAAACCCCAAAGAGCTGTTCTTGGAGTTCTGGAAAGTTAGAAAAGCCCAAGAGGATGAATTCAGCCACGGAGCTTTGATTTTGCCTATTCATTTCAGTGGTGGAGAATAATTTGTTTTTATGGACACTGTTTGGAAATTATGAAGTCACAGTCCAAGAGCTGAGAGTCTGTGTCTGCAATTCCCCCTGGATATTCTTGGCTGAAGATGTAAAGAGGAACACGTCCTGACTAAGTTCAGCCTGGCAATTTTAGAAATGGCCAGTTGTTCAGATTAATAAACCTTTCAAATAAAAAGGAGGAAGTGAAAAATGCTGATTCAGAAGTCTTACCTGAAAAGTACAAGGTATTATCAAAATGCTCTTATAATTTATATACTATATAGTTCGATTTTAAACCCAGCCTTAAAACAAACATCAGTATTTTATAACTGAGGTTCCGTTCCCATGACATGGTTATCAGAGTCATCTGGTTTTCTCAATTTATATAAATAGATATTTTTAAAACTATCTAAAATAAAGTATTAAAAAGTAGACAAAGGGAAAAAGATAGCCACAAAAATTTTTAAAACAACCTGATGATTCAAAGTTATGGCACAGTTGATTTATATTTATTATAAATATTTATCATTTCAAAATACCTGTATGAAACTGATTAAATATGAAAAATACATCTAAGTTAAGCACAGTTGCAGGTTCCTGCAGAGTTTTTTTTTAAGATTTTATTTATTTATTTGACTGGAGAGAGATCACAAGTAGGCAGAGAGCGGAAGGCAGAGGCTTTAACCCACTGAGCCACCCAGGCGCCCTCCTGTGGAGTTTTCATTTCCTATAGCATTATCGTCAATGATCTTTAAATAGTGTGAACTGCTTCAGGATTATTGATTTTTGCAATCCATGTTTGGACAATTATATGGAGATTGGCCTGCATTGGAAATTTTTTTCTTTTTTTTTTCTTTTTTTTTTATTGCTACTAAAGTTTTTTTTTTTTTCCAGTGTTTCAAGATTCATTCCCCATTCCCCACACCCAGTGCTCCACGCTTTAGGTGTCCCCAGTACCCACCACCAGGCTCTCCCATCCCTCCAGCCCCTCCTTCCAAGTCCCTCAGTTTGTTTCTGTGTCCAAAGTCTCTGTTGTTTCGTTTCCCTCCCTAGATTACCCTAGTTCCCATTTGCTTTCCTTCTCCCACTGTCCTCCAGTTTGCCCCTCAAGCATTGGAAATTTTAAGAGCCAGTTCTTTTTGGCTAATCCTTGTGACCATGATATTTAAGAATCGTCCAATTCTGATCATTTAAATGTTTTCTGTCTGTCTGTCTTTTTTCTCTCTCCTGTTTTCCTTCTTATCAAGAGATCATTTAGTTATTAATTATTAAACAAGCACTGATTGAACAAGTACCATTTTCTGGGTCACTAATCACAGGCACATGTTGGATCCTCAGTTCAACAGAAAGTGGGAAACAATACAGACAATAGCAGTCCACTGTTACTCCAGTACTTCAGTTTCTATCTATGATACCTTGCTCTGTGTTTTTCCATTATCAGCAACTGACACTTTGTGTGTGTGTACGTGTGTATTAGTAAGGGGGGTATAATTTATATATATACATGTATATATTTTATGTTTATAATATTTACAGATTATGAGCAAAATCTAACTTCATCACTAAAATATAAACTCCAGGATTCCAAAAATTTTTTTTTCTTTGCTACATTCATAATGTCTACAACAGTCCCTGGCCCATAATTGATACTAAATAATTTTTGATGAATGATGGAATAAAAAATGAGGAAATGCATGATATCTTTAAGGAACAGAATGTCAAAAAGAAGAGTGAAACCAACACACAACACTGTTGGCAACAGGAGGCAATAACAAGGGCCTATGAGATATTTCTATAAGGGGTTCAATACTTCTGAATGGGGAGGGAGTACAAATAACCAAATCATAACATGTCACCAGTTGGAAGTACGGTAGGCAGGGGAAGAAGGCATAAGGAGGAAGGATATCTTGCTCAGATCATATGTATTTGATGATACCCTAGCATTTCTCATGGAGACCTACTGGCCTTTGTGTCATGTCTGGAAACCAGCAGAAATACACTGAGAGCTCAGGAACCCAGGAGAACAGAAGGATACAGTTCATGTCATCTTGAGTAAAGACCAGTAGGACATTAGCAGACAATGGAGGGCAACTTGATTTTTTCTGAGTTTGACCATATCATCCATTAAAAATAAATGTCTATACTAACCATACTAATTATTGTTTGCATATTGAAAAGTCACCTGAAATCCATAAAATATAGTCACAGGATCCAACACTTAAAACCCATTTCTGATGAGAAAAAAGAATAAAGTGTATTTAGTTCCAAATACTGAGAAGTAGATAGATTTTGGAAAATTGGAAAATTTAGAGTGCTGTAAATAAAATAGAAAAACTTTGTAGAAAGGATTGTAAGCATCTTATGAAGAAAGAGAAAAAAAAATCGTGACTGGTAATGGGCCACTGATGCAGTGACTCACCTCTTCTCTGGAACTTAGAGACCTCAATGCTGTCTTAGAACTCCTAAAAGAAAGATTTAGGCAGACCACTCCCTAAGTAGGTTTCATCCTTCCAGATGAGGAGCTGGGAGTTGCACTTATTTACCAAGTTCCCTTCCAGCTGCAACATTCTAGGTTTGATGATTACTGTGTGCAGAGTATTTATACCTCTAATTAT
>PITA01030427.1:0-16523 GCA_004023965.1 Spilogale gracilis | reverse complement strand
AGATTTTTGATGGGATGCCTGGGTGGCTCAGTTGGTTAAGGAACTGCCTTCGGCTCAGGTCATGATCCTGGAGTCCCGGGATCGAGTCCCACATCGGGCTCCCTGCTCTACAAGGAGTCTACTTCTCCCTCTGACCCTTCCCCCTGCCCCCCCCCTCAAATAAACAAAATATTTTTTTAAAAAGTTTTTTGGAAATAAGGAATTATACTACTAAGCAAGCCATGGGTCAAAAAAGAGATATTGTCAATTATAAAATATTCTAAAACTAACAATAGCAAAAGGTTATCAATTAACACTGATGGAATATAGTTAAAATTGGAGGTAGAAAAAAGTTATAGCTATAAATGCATGTCATAGAAAAAGGAAAGGTTAGAAAGGAATGAGTTAAGTGGCCATCTCAAGAAATTAAAAAAGAATAGATAAATATATCCAAAGAATATAGAAGGCTAGGGGAGCCTGGGGGGCTCGGTCAGTGAAGCCTCTGCCTTTGGCTCAGGTCATGATCACAGAGTCCTGGGATGGAGCCCCACATCAGGTCCCACTCCCGCTCAGCGGGAGGCCTGCTTCCCCCTCTCCCTTTGCCCCTCCCCCCTGCTCATGTTCTCTCTCTCTCTCAAATAAATAATCTTAAAAAAAGACAAAACAGAAAACAAGTGTTGGTGAAGATGTAAAGAAACAGAAAGTCTGCACTGTTGGTGAAAATGGGAAATGGTAGAGTGGAAAACAGAGTAGTGGCGGTGTCTCAAAAAATGAAAAATTGACTTTGCACACGGTGCAAGTGACATTTCTGGGTCTACGCTCAAAAGAACCGAGAGCAGGGTCTCAAGGTGTTTGTACACCCATGTTCATAGTGGGATTACACACAAGAGCTCAAACGTGAAGCAACCCAGCTGTCCTCCCGTGGATGAATGGACAAGCAGAAAGGAGGCTGCGCACCCTGGGGAATATTACGCAGCCCTGAGAAGGAAGGACGTTCTAGAACGTGCTACAACATGGATGAAAGAACCAGTCACAATAAAGGCAAAGAGTGAGGCTCCTGGGTGGCTCAGTCGGTTCAGCCTCTGTCTTCGGCTCAGGTCATGATCTCAGGGTCCTGGGATGGAGGCCCGCGTCGGGGTCTCTGCTCAGCGGGGAGCCTGCTTCCTCCTCTCTCTGCCTGCCTCTCTGTCTACTTGTGATCTCCCTCTGTCAAATAAATAAATAAAATCTTAAAAAAAAAAAAAGGCAAACACTGCACGATGCCATGAGGCATTGAGTGCCGTCAGCCCTGGGGACACAGAAGGGGGGCAGGAGGGGTGGAGAGCTCACGGTCAGTGGGGACGGAGCGTCCGTCCTGCAGGATGGGGTGGCCGTCGTCGTTCAGCACTGTGAACGTAATGACGGCCCCTGAAGTGAGTCAGTCATACTTTCTTTTGATGTCTACATGATGGTTATTTTCTATCCTTTTCTTTTCTTTTTTTTTTTTTTTAAAGATTTTATTTATTTGATAGAGAGAAACACAGCTAGAGAGGAAACACAAGCAGGGGGAGTGAGAGAGGGAGAAGCAGGCTTCCCGCCCAGCAGGGAGCCCGATGTGGGACTCGATCCTGGGTCTCCGGGATCATGACCTGAGCCGAAGGCAGTCGCCCAACCAACTGAGCCACCCAGGTGCCCCGCATCTTTTTCTTTTAAGTAAAGAAATAAATATCTATACTACTCAAAGCAATCTATAGATTTAATGCAATCCCTATCGTAATACCAACAGCATTTCTCACAGAATGAAATCCTAAAATTTGTATGGAACCACAAAGGACTCTGAAGAGCCAAAGCAATCTTGAAAAAGAAAATCAAAATTGGAGGTGTGGGGCGCCTGGGTGGCTCAGTTGGTTAAGCAACTGCCTTCGGCTCAGGTCATGATCGCGGAGACCCGGGATCGAGTCCCACATCGGGCTCCCTGCTCAGTGGGAAGCCTGCTTCTCCCTCTCTCACTCCCCCTGCTTGTGTTCCCTCTCTGGCTGTGTTTCTCTCTGTCAAATAAATAAAATCTTAAAAAAAAAAAGTATTTGATTAATGACATAAAAAACACAACAAAACCAACAGGGTGGGGAGGGAGTCACAAAGGAATAGGCTTATGATTTCACATATATAAAAATCTAAAATGGGCAAAATCAAACTTTTTTTTTAGATTTTATTTATTATTTATTTACCGAGAGTAACGAGCAGGGAGAGGGTCCGAGGGAGAGGGAGAGAGAATCCCAAGCTGACGCCCTGCTGAGCACAGAGCTCCATCTCAGGACCCTGAGACCACGACCTGAGCCGAAATCGAGAATCTGTTGTTTAACCCACGAAGCCGCCCAGGCGCCCCAAAATTCAACATTACTCTTTTAAGGACGGCTGTCTAGAAGGAAAATCCGTGATGCAAAGCAAAGACATGATTACCAGCAAGACCATCACTGTGGTGGTCTGTATGACAAGTCAGAAGTCGTGACTTGGGGCGAGGACACACCAGTGATGTTAGTGTCCTATTTCTCAGCCTGAGCAGCCGTTACTGTAAGTTCTCAATCTGAGCGTTTATTCAGTGTTTTATCTATCTGTTTATTTATTTTCAAGGATTTCATTTATTTGACAGAGAGAAACACAGCCAGAGAGGGAACACAAGCAGGGGGAGTGAGAGAGGGAGAAGCAGGCTTCCCGCTGAGCAGGGAGCCCGATGTGGGACTCGATCCCGGGTCTCCAGGATCATGACCTGAGCCGAAGGCAGTCGCTCAACCAACTGAGCCGCCCAGGCGCCCGGTGTTTTATTTGGAAATGACCTGGGCTTCCGGGTGATCTGCGAGCGGAGCCCGGGGGCATGCACCAGCTTCCTCCGTTGTCACTCTTCCGTGTAACGTCGAGGACCACTCACAAAGTGATTACAGACGGTATTTGAATGTTGCCACTTTGTCCACTAACGGCCTTTTCCTGTTGGAAGAGCCTACCCGGAACAGAGTTGTGTGTCAGTGTGTGACAGTTCTCGGTCCTCTGGAGCTTCGCGAGCCTTGGGCTCTGAGCAGCGCCGCTCCTTTATTTCAGACGGTGTCCATCAGCCCGGCTCGCCTGGAGTCCCCGTGCGCTCTGATGCCCCGGAGCGGGGGGGGGGGGGTGTCTCGACCTGGACGACCTGTGAACCTGTGACGTGCGGCCTGCCGCGTGGTCCTTCTGCCCCGGAGGCCCCTGGACCTGGACGGGGCGGAGAGCACAGCCCTGCTCAGCCCTCTTCCCAGCGGGCTCACTGCCCTTTCACGCACAGCTGTCTCAGCAACCTGTGGGGAGCCCCCGCTAAGACTGCTCTATGTCCCCATGTGCCCCCAGCAGGGCCGCCCTCCCAGACAGCAGTGTGTGGGGCAGGGGTAGGGTGGGAGGTCCTGGAGGGCAAGGCCCCTCTCCCACTCACCCAGGCAGAGGAAGGAGGCCAGGTTGGCTCGGTGGCAGCCCCAAGCAGGCCAACTTTTGTTCCCATCTCACCCTTTGCTAAGTGAGGCGCCCACAAGCTTTGCTTGGAGCTGAGAGTCTGGGGCAGAGAGCGGAGCTCTGGAGAGGGTGGGAGGCTGAAGAACGCACCCCCCCCTCAGGCCTTGTCCTTTTTGCTGTTTCCCTTCTCTGAGCTGCAGGCCCCCTGGGCCCCAAGGCCTCACCCCTAGAGATGGGGATTCAGAGGCAGCAGGAAAGAGGCTGGGAGGGTTCAGAGTTGCACACGGGGAGGGGGGAGGAAGTGCGTGCGCGTCCCACCAGATGAATCCAACCACCATCCAATCCGTTCGTCTAGAGACAAACCTGCAATCATAGGCCTGGGACCTGCCATCCTCAAAAATAAACTGGGCTTTATTTACGAAGGATTGCTGTCTGGGGCCTCCTGGCTCCAGCCGGGGCTCTCCTGGGCACGCCCCTGGGAGTCCCCTGCCTGCGCTGCCAGCCTGCTAGGCCTAGCCGTCAGCTGGGGGGCCCCGGACCTCAACCCCGACCCGGCCGCGCCATAGCAGCGGCACAGATACGGGAGCGAGCTGGCCAGGCTCCAGGGGAGGGCTTGGGGCAGGAGCGTGCTGGTGCTGCTGCCCGGGATGCTGGGGTGCCCCTGGGCCAAAGGCAGACGGTCAACGGCTGAGCCACCCAGGTGCCCCCCAAATAAAACATCTTAAAAAAAACCCTCTCCTGATGATTCCTAAGGACTTCCCATAGCTAAAAGGGAAAAAAAAAAGTATTGATCACCGTGTACCATGCATCTGGTATGTCGGGAAACCTCTAGAAAATTAGAGGCCACTCTGGAGAAAATGACTTGGGAGTCTGAGCATTAACAGAGATCAAGTCGCTGCTGCTCTACGTTATGGAAAAAGGGCTGGAAACAGAGACGAGGCCTGATCACAGCAAAATAAGATAGTCAGCGTTTCTCGCGCATCTAAAATTTGCATCCAGATGTTTAGACTCACTGTTTCAGTATGTAGTTTTGTTTCACTGAGAAGATAAGCAAGAACTATTTGTGTAAAATAAAAACGATTTTATTGCCTGATTCCACTTACATGAAGTGCCAAAGTAGTCAATGTCATAGAAACAAAAAGTAGAGTAGTGGTTTCCAGGGCTGGGGGACCGGGGCTGGGGGACTGGGGCTAGGGGAGACAGGAACAGGCACTGTTGTTTAGTGGGCATGGAGTTCGAGAAGTTGAAAAACTTCTGGAGAGCGATGGTGATGTTGGTTGTACAACAAGTAATGCAAGCGTCAACACCACCGGACTGTGTGCGTTAGATGGTCAAAATGGCAAATCCCACGTGAGATATATATTTCCCACAATCAAGAAAATGAATCTAAGGGCGCCTGGGTGGCTCAGTTGGTTGGGCCTCTGCCCTCGGCTCAGGATCCCGGAGACCCGGGATCGAGTCCCACATCGGGCTCCCTGCTCGGCGGGAAGCCTGCTTCTCCCTCTCTCACTCCCCCTGCTTGTGTTCCCTCTCTGGCTGTGTTTCTCTCTGTCAAATAAATAAATAAATAAATAAATAAATAAATAAATAAATAAAAGCAGTTGGCCATTTCCTTCTCAGCTTAGCCACACACTATCTTCGTTGCCTTCTTGTTGGCCATTTCCTTCTCAGCTTAGCCACACACTATCTTGGTTGCCTTCTTGTTCCAGATCCCACACGAGAGGTCAGGGGACAGCGTGGGCTTCGCCTTGGCCATCGGGAGGAACACGGCATGAAAGCAGTAAGCGATTCACACGGGCCCCAGGCGCCTCTCTTCCTGGTTTCCCGCGCGCCTGACAGGGTCTGCCCTATCTCTTGGTCTGTGGCTCCTCAGAGGATGGCAGAGAGCGACCGTGTTTGTTTGGAAGCCCTTCAACAGAAACATTTCCCTTAACCATTGATTGCTGAAATCTCCCTTCCAGTGACAGTAGATTCTAACGGGGGAGACTGTAGACAGAGGGGATGTGTCTTCACCAACCCAGGCCTTGTCTGAGACTCTCCCAACCACAATGGGATGCAGCAGGGTGCCAGGTGCTGGGGGTGAAATGGTGTGTTAATACAGCATTTTCCAAGGTTCTCTCTGGTCCTAGAGAGATAAAAGAGAAAGCAATCTATAATTCCAAGGGGTTTGCAAAGCCGACTCCCTTAGATGTAGGTCCCTTTAGTAAACTGTGTTCACCACTGACGTCGTGTCCTGCCGTAACTCTGGGGTCTACTGCCTTCCCAGCCGTCCACAGTCCACATGTGGGCCCAAAGCACCAGGATTTTGCAGACAGTATCAACTGCACTTTTTTATGGAACATTATAAGTGAAGCGAAGTCTCCTTATTTATTGAAAAGACAGAGTGAAGAGCAAGCGAAGGCAGATCAGGGCTTGGAAGCGCCATAGGAACATCTTTCAGAACACTTAGGATGGCGTCCTGAATCTGTTTCTCTGTCCCTCATCCCCACCAGCCCCCCAGCATTTCAAACTCTTCCAAGTGCATCTTTTTTTTTTTATTAGAATATTTTATTTATTTATTTGACAGAGAGAAACACAGCAAGAGAGGGAACACAAGCAGGGGGAGTGAGAGAGGGAGAGGCAGGCTTCCCGCCAAGCAGGGAGCCCGATGTGGGACTCGATCCCGGGTCTCCGGGTCATGACCTGAGCCGAAGGCAGATGCTTAACCAGCTGAGCCCCCAGGCGCCCCGGAAAGTGCATCTTACACATGTTTGTTCTCTTGGAAACTAGCATAGGGCTGGTGATAGTAAAAAGTCAATAAAAGCTATTGCTTTTTGTCTCAATAACTTGCACTGATCAAAAGTCTGAAAGTGAGAAAGTGGGCAAGAGGGCATCATCTGTTTGGCTAAAGCGGGGGCGGGGAGGCAGGGATGACAGTGAGGATCTTGACTGTCAGACAAAGGGCTATAATTCCATGGACAATATGAAGTTGTGTGTGTGTGTGTGTGTGTGTGTGTGTGTGTGTTTTAAAGGGTACTTGAGGGGTGCCTGGGTGGCTCAGTTGGTTGGGCGACTGCCTTCAGCTCAGGTCATGATCCCGGAGACCCTGGATGGAGCCCCACATTGGGCTCCCTGCTCAGCGGGAAGCCTGCTTTTCCCTCTCTAGCTGTGTTTCTCTCTGTCAAATAAATAAATAAAATCTCAAAAAAAAAAAAAAAGGGTACTTGACATTCCATTTGCCTTTTCACTATAGTCATGAGTCTATCTCACCCATCACTAGGTTCTAACCTCCTTGAGGGCAGACACCATACCCTATTTCCAAATCTCCCACAATGACTATCACAACTCTCGGTACATGACAGGTGTCCCCCAACACGGAGGCTCAATGTATCCATGGGTGAAGAAGGGACTCAACCGGAAAGGGCAGAGGCAGGAGGGTCAGTGTATAAACGGGCGACGTAAGGATGGAGACGTTTCTCTCCTGAATCCAGAGTGGCCACTGGTAGGGTATCTAGACGGTGTGGGCTGAAGCTGAGTCGGAGAACCAAGGACATCCACACTTCATACCTTTCCAAGCCTGGAGGAATGCTATGAAAACAATTTTGGAAAGGAATAAAAAGTCCCACAATCAGCAAGGATTTCTTGAGCACCGGCTGGTGCTCAGCGTCACTGTAGGGCCCTGGGATCAGTGTGCACTACAACAATAGCATCTCATCGTGAAGGCGGCTTTTTCAGGCCAGAAACAACAGCAAGCAAGCAGGTTAAAGTCTGGTGCTGGGAAAGAGCGATGCAGTCTGGCAAAGCCGGGGCAGGCTTGCCAGGAGGGAGGAGACTGCGGCAGGCCCGAGGTGGGGACTGCAGAGCCCGCTAGAACAAATGGAGGAAACGCGTATTATTCCGCAGGAACGTGAAGCCCGCAGCGGGAGGAATCCCCTCCGTCCTCCTCCTCCCTGCATCCTCATGAGCAGGACCCGCACAGACCAGGCGCGCAATAGGCGCTTACGGAATGCAGAGACGCCGCAGCGGAGACGCGGGGCAGTCCTGGTGGCAGTCGGCCTTCACCAGGCACACAGGCGTGCCCGACGGTGTGCTTAAGGTTCGCGTCCATTCTCGTATCTGCCCGCCCACACTCGGACAGGGCTGGGATCCTCTCCCTGTGGGGATCTGAGAAGCCAGGAAGACAGAGTCACCCCTGTCGTAAGGGTGCGTGGCCAGCGAGCGGCAGACCCGAGACCTGAATTCACGACAGCAGAACCCCACGGGCTTGGTCTTCCGAACGCTGTTTGGGGGCGTCCGTCCGGCAGCTGATGGGAAGGCGCGGGGAGAGAGCCGAGACAGGGCGCCCACCGGGCCGGAGGGTCACAGCCGGCGGCTTTTCGCGGCCCCTCCAAGGGCTTCCAGGAGGAGCTCGGGGCTCGGCGACTTCCCGGGGCCGGGGAGGACCACGTTCGTCGCCTGGAAGCAGAAAGGACGCCAGCAGCCCTGAGAGGAAGAGCCTCCCCCTCCCCCTGGCTCGTAGCTCGCCGGCGCCCGGGACGCCGCAGACTGGGGACCCGGCCCGCAGGGCACCTGCCCGCGGCGGCCGCACGCGGTAGCGCAGGGCCGCGGGGATCTCGGGCGCGCGAGGGCGCCGCAGAGCCAGAGGCGGGGCTTGGCTCGGAACTACCATTCCCAGGAGGCATCGCGCGGAGCACCGAGGTTTCCGGCCCGAGCACTTCCGGCCTTTGGGCTGCTGACGCTCTCTTCCGGTCTTGCCGGTCCCCGATGGCCTGTGGGATGCGCACGGTGAGCGCCGAGCCCCGGGGTTGCGGGTCCGCAGGGAGCCCGGCGGCGGAGGGGCTGCTCGGCCGCGGCGGGCGCGGGAGGGACACGCCGGCGGGGGACGGGTGTTCCTGGCGAGAGGAGGGCGGAGCGGGCGGAGCCCCGGAGGGACCACGGAAGGGATGTGGGGGCCCGGCGGGCTGGGGGCCGGGGCAGGTGGCGTGGGGAGGCCCCCGTGGAGCCGAGCGCGGGAGGCCGGTGCGAGGGTCGGCGCCATCAGCCGGGAGGGGGGCGGAGCGGTGGGCGAGCCCGGCGGGGGTCAGCCCTGCTGGCCGGTGGGAAGGGGCTGCTGCTTTGGTGAGATTAAAAGAGCACTGCAAGGCTTGGTAAGGGGCTGCCGGGAGGATTGCGGTGCGCTGACGTGCTCGGGTGCACTGCCCACCTGGCGTTTCTCCCCAAAGATGAGGCTGCTGGCGGCCGTGGTGTTGGCCCTCTTTGCGGTCAGCCATGCAGAGGACGGAGCCCGGCTGCTCGCCTCCAAGTCTCTGCTGAACAGATACGCCGTGGAGGGGCGAGACCTGACCTTACAGTACAACATCTACAATGTCGGCTCCAGGTGAGGGGCGCAGGGGCGGCAGGCTGGGCCCTCCTCCTTCCCGGCGGGGGCCCAGACCCGTGGGGGACCCGCAGCAACACGCGTCAGGATCGGGTGGTCGCGCTGCCCGACCTACTGCACCTAAGCTCCCAGAAACCTCTCCCACTTTCTGGAGCTGGGGGAATTTCCGAGGGCGGAAGGAGCAAGAATGAGGGTGAAATGGGGAGAGGAGGAAAGGACCGGTCCTTTCTTACCTCCGGGCTTGCACGGTTCAGCTTCCTTTCTTTCATGAAACTGTGAGCATGCATTTTCCTTTTTTAAATTTTTATTCATTTTAATTCTCTCATCCATAGGTGCCTTGCACCCTTTTTTCGCTGTACAAATGATGCATGTACACATAGAAATTGGGGCAAGAGGGGCGCCTGGGGGCTCAGTTGGTTAAGCCACTGCCTTCCGCTCAGGTCATGATCCCAGAGTCCCAGGATTGAGACACACATCTGACTCCCAGCTCTGCGGGGAGGGTGCTTCTCCCTCTGACCTCCTCCTGTCTCATACTGTGTCTCACTCACTCTCTCAATAAATAAATAAAACATTAAAAAAAAAAAAAAGAAATTGGGACAAGAGAGAAGGCGGGCCCATTCCTTCCTTGCTGCTTCTTAGCCAGAGAATCCAGCCCTCTACCTACAAACCCAGGTACTGTGTGACCCCGGTGTTTTCTGTACTTCTGATTTTTTCCAACAAGCAGGGAGATTTCATTGCTGGTTACTTTTTTTTTTTTTTTTTAAGATTTTATTTATTTGACAGAGAGAAACACAGCCAGAGAGGGAACACAAGCAGGGGGAGCGAGAGAGGGAGAAGCAGGCTTCCCGCCGAGCAGGGAGCCCGATGTGGGACTCGATCCCAGGTCTCCGGGATCATGACCTGAGCCGAAGGCAGTCGCTTAATCGACTGAGCCACCGAGGCACCCCACTTTTTTTTTTTTTAAGATTTTATTTTTGAGCAATCTCTCTTTCCAACAAGGGGCTCGAACTCAGAACCCCAAGATCAAGAGTCCTGGGCTCCTGCGCCTGAGCCAGCCAGGCGCCCCCACTTGCTGATTGCTTTACCTCAGTATCTGTGACTTACTGACCTCTTTTGTCCCTCCGTTTTGCAGCGCTGCGTTAGACGTGGAGTTATCTGACGATTCCTTCCCTCCAGAGGACTTTGGCATTGTCTCCGGAATGCTCAATGTCAAATGGGACCGGATTGCCCCGTATCCTCGACACTGGGCGGTGAAGGCTGGTGTTGGGGAAGACACACACACACACTGTTGGTGAACAGCACGGTCACCTCGCACCGTCTGGCTGCGTGTGGCCGTTCTGTCACCGCTCCAGAAAAGAGGGGGCAATTGAAAATGGGGCATGATTGAGGGTTATAAGGCGCTACAACGTAGCTCTGGGGGAGAGGTACACACTTAGGAGGCTGTCTGTGGCTGGACGAGGGTATTTAAGCTGCTTTGAGAAGAAAGCTCTTTAGAAGAGTTTAGAAATTGAGAAGAAATTCCCGGGTGCAATCGATGTGCTTTCCCCCCTGTGAATGGGAGTATTTGGATTTTCTGGTGAGGGTTAAGTGCTCTCTGGTTTTTGTTTTGTTTTTCTGTTTTTATTTTGTATTTTCGGTTTTCCTTCAGTCAGTCAATGAAAGAGTTTCGGTGAGAATGATTTTTCGTCCGTCCTCTGTGTTGCTTTGAAAGTTGACTTGAGAAACCGCAGGCTGAGTCCAGCTCGAACCTGCATATCGGGTGTCTCAGAGACCCCCTTACACTTGTCTGGGAAGACGTGCCAGCACACCCCACGTTTCAGGCCTCCAGAAGAGTCTGTGTTTGTTACTCCCACAGGGGTGTGCAGGCACGAGGTCACACGTGTGGGCCACCCCTTTGGGCGCGGTGCCTCTGGCCCCCATGTTCACCAGCTTGAGCTCCTCGCTTCCTTGACTGTCGGGCCAGCGCCAGCAACGTCTCCCACACCGTGGTCCTGCGCCCGCTCAAGGCCGGCTACTTCAACTTCACCTCGGCCACCGTCACCTATCTGGCCCAGGAGGACGGGCCCGTCGTGGTGAGTTGCCTTTGACACTTGCAGGAACTTTCCAAGGCAGCCACTAAATTCTGAGGACAGTAGGAAGGCCCAGAAGCTGAGTTGCTGCCCTGGGGAAGGAGGGAGCTTTCGAATTGTAAGGCCCCAGAAGGAAGCAGTCGAGATGGTGGGAGAGGAGAACCATAGCCTCCCCTCCTCATCCTCCCTCCGCTTTGCTAATCTGGGCCATGCTGCTGGCCACGCAGCGGTGGTCGCCCGTGCCCCTCCCGCCCGCCTTCTGCCCGCGCCCAGCTCATGCCCAGGCTCCACCGCGTCCGTCTTTCCCTTGCTTGGGTCGCTCCTGCCATAGGCGCTGTGGTGGCGTAGCTGGTCCCCGCCTGCAGCCTTCCGGTACATTCTGCCTGTCCCGCGATCTCTCATTCTCATTCTCTCTGTTGGAAGCGACCCCTCTCGTCTCAAGGCCCAGATTTGCACTGCATGCCTTCGTTTCTGTCTTCTCCTTTTACACCCCCCAGTTTTGTCCTGCTTGTTCTTTCAGCAAGTGTTTGCTGATGGCATAGAAGTTTCTAGAGCGCTGACGGCCTCATTCGTGTGGACATTTAACTGTGTCTTGTCTCATGCCTCTTTTTCTTATGTGTGGGTCTTCACGTGCCCCCCCCACCCCAGTTTAATCATAGACTCCTTGAGGCTGGCAACTTTGTTAGGGGTCTGCTTCTCATGTATAATAAAAAATCAATAGTGAACAGTCCTTTGATCGGTTGTGGAGAAGGCCAGTGGACGTTTATGGTGCCCCCATAGCGTGCTAGGATCTGGGGGTGCCAGGAAGGTGGGGTACTGCGTTGGGCCGGGTAGCTGACGGCTGCGTAGCAAGCACATGGCGGGAGGACACTGGGCGAGTCGGCCAGAGGGCTGCAAATCTCAGAGCCATTGACGTTCACTGCACTTCGTGAATTTTTTGTTTTACAAACACATGGAACCATGTTCTCGTGATCCTAGTTCGGTTTTCACATCTTGTGTCCTTCCTGCCTCCAGAGCCGGCCTCCGGACTCTGGTTCTGCCTGCTAACTGATAGGTTAAGAGACACAACATCGGCGGCCCAGCTGCCACCGTGGAGCGAGGCTGTTGGCAGCGTGCCCCAGTTCTCGGCCTGCAGCCTGCTCTCCGGGGCCGCCGCCCGTCCTGCCCTCGTGCGGTTGGGTGAGGCTCTGAGCTCCTGCAGAAGCTCCTTAGGTCGCTGGGACCTCCTGCTGGCATGTGAGGTGCGGGAGAGCCGTCCCCCGGGAGGGACAGGGCGGCCGTGGGCAAGGGCAAGGCCTGTGCCCACACGCCCTGTCCTGCGGAGGGGCTGCGACCGAGAGGAAGGGTTTGGTGTAAGTTCAGCCGCACGCCGGCCCGCCTTGCTGAGAGAAAGCTCACAGCATCCTCCCCGACATGCTGAGAATCATGCAGCTTTCTCTAGTTCAGATGCTTTCTGGAAGCATCTTCTGGAAGCTGTCTTGTGTCTCTGGGACCCGAGAGTGTCATGCTTCGGCTTGGGTCAGTCAGGACTGCCCTTCCTCCCAGGAGAAGGACTTGGATTTGCCCTAATGCCGTTCTTGTCTTCCTTTCAGATCGGCTTTACCAGCGCCCCTGGACAGGGAGGAATCCTGGCTCAGCGGGAGTTTGATAGGAGATTCTCCCCGCATTTTGTAAGCTCCGCACTGTCTCCTTTCTTTTCCCCTGGGGTGAGCACACCCTTTTGGTCTTGGGACCTCTTGGCCTTCTCACAAGAATGGTTTAGATTGTTGGTTCTCGCCGTGGTTTCGGGTCTGACACAGAGCGCTACCAAATGTCCTGAGTACCCATGAGTAGAGATTTGGGGCCCTGAGATCCCAGTGGCCAGAACCAAAAAACCGTCCTTTTTCTCTGCGCAGCCTCGAGTCGAGTCCCATTTTGGCGTCCTGGGTCTGTTTTGTGGTTTTAAAGATTGCGTACTTAGACTCAGAGAGCTGCAGAGCGTGGGGAAGGTGGAGTGGGAGCACCGTGGGGGTCTAGAGAAGCTGCTCTAGCCGTCCGGGTCGGGTCAGGCGGCCCCCGGGCTCCACGCGCGGAAGATCGGTCGGTGTGGAGAGAGCCCGTGCTGCCGAGGCTCGGCTGAGCCCTTGGGCTGACTTGCTCCCTCTCATTGCCGCCTCCTCCCCGGCCCTCCGTGGCCTCACGCCGACTTGTAAGCAGGCCCTCTGTCATCCCCCACAGCTGGACTGGGCCGCCTTCGGGGTCATGACGCTCCCCTCCATCGGGATCCCCCTGCTGCTGTGGTACTCCAGCAAGAGGAAATACGACACTCCCAAGACCAAGAAGAACTGAGGGCTTTCCTCGGCCCGCCCTGCCAAGATCCAGGGGCTTTCCAGACTCCCGAGGGTCTCTCGAGGGTGGTCTCTTGTCCCCGAGCCCCTGCCACTTTCTGGATCCTGCCTGCTCTCAACCAGAGTGAAGGACCAGGCCTCGGGGTCCATGAAAGCCTCCTGGTTCCGTCCTGAAACCATCCTCAAGGGCCCCGTGGTGCTCGCTTTGGGGCCTCGCGCGGTGTGAACTTTAATGGGCCCGGGAGGGGGCGCTCGGGAGGCTGCCTGACTCGACCCCCATCCCCTGCCCTCCTCTCTTGGAAGAGGCTGGAAGATCAGATGAAGGCTGACAGACGGTCAGAGGCCACCCAGTCTGTGTTCTGGGTCAGGGGAACGCTGACCAAATGGGGTTTTCTAATAAAAATAGATGCCACGCTGACTCGTGTGCCTCCCGTCTCCTGGGGGGGAGCTCCAGCGCTGGATGCCCCGGCTCCCGGGCAAGTGAGCCGGCTTCCTGCCTCGCCGTGGGCCTTGTGGTCCTATTCTCGCAGAGACGTCTGTCCCCCGAAGGCCTTTTCCTGCGTCCCCCCCTCCCCTCTTCGCTCTTGCCACTTCACTCAGGCCACCTGCCCCTGCCTGCCTGGCCCGTGAACTCCTCTCCACAGCAGAGGACGCAGGGTGACGGGAGGGTGCTCACACCCCGGGACCCTGGTCTTCATTTACTCACTGACCTTGAAAGACCAACCTGCCTCTTGACGCCTGGTTCTCTAAGAACTAGCTTTTTTTGCCTCCTTTAAATTATGTAAGTCCTCTCTACACCCGAGGTGCGGCTCAATCTCAGACCCTGAGATCAAGAGTTGCCTGCTCCCCTACTGAGCCAGCCAGGTGCCCCAAGAACTAGCTTTTCTTCTCTTTTTTAAAATTTTATCCATTTATTTGCAGAAACACTGCTAGAGCGGGAACACAAGCAGGGGGAGTGAGAGAGGGAGAAGCCGGCTTCCCGCCGAGCAGGGAGCCCAATGCGGGGCTCCATCCCCTGACTTTAGGATCATGACCTGAGCCGAAGGCAGACACCTAACGACTGAGCCACCCAGGCACCCCAAAAACTAGCTTTTCTTAACTTGAATTCATTTTAATTCCTGAGCACCTGCAGGCCCTGGGCTGTGTCCTCCGCACGGCCGTGGAAAGGCCTCGGTTCTGGCGGCCGTTAGCGTGGAGAAGCCGCGCAAGCTGCCTCGGTCCAAGCCAGGAATGCCGTGGTCCGAGAACAGCCTCCCAGGCAGGAGGGAAACCCAACAAACGCCGGCTTTGTTCCTGCCACCGAGTTGCCCAGTTTAGACGTTGTTGGGGATTGCAGGAGGGGGGACCGCCCAACCGGTTTAACCTTTCCTGGGCCCAGCACACTGAGCCCCGGCCCCAGGGAGGATGAAAAGGACGTGGAGACAAAGGGAGGCTCCCAATGGGGTTGCTGTCCACCAGCTCACCTCCCTCCTTCAGGGGCTGCGGCTCCGCCATCCCAGGACTGGCCAGGTCAGAGGGCGAGGACACGCTTGCTCAGGGTGGCTGTATTCTGGGAGATTCCAGGACTTCGGAGAGGGGGGAAAGCAATAGGTCAGAGCTTGAGGTTGAGAACAAGGACGGGAGGGAGCACGGGCTGGTTGGCCGGGCATCCTCTTGCTCCGAGGACTGAAACGTTGGTCTTTGGAGGAGGGAACACACTACTCTATCGTGTAGCCTCCATTCACCTATAGTGGGAGGGGTTGTGGTTTAGAGGACCCAACAGAAGACAGCTCCGGAAGGTGCCACGGGAGATCTCTTCCTAGCCTGAGCTCCAGGTGTCGCTCCTTTCCCAACAGCTGGGGCTGGCACTTCTTGTCCCGGCCCTTGGGAGGGAAGAGGAGGCAGGAGGACCCCGGTCTGAAGACAAGGGAAGCATTGTGAAGGCACCTAGTGTCACAGGCCTGACACTTCATCGGGAGAGAGCAGGTGCCCTGCAGTCGGGATGGCAGCCGGGATAGCCCCAGAAACTCAGGGACAGACTTAGCAGGGGTAGCTGGTCAGAGGCTTGAGCCTTCTGAGCTTCTGGAAGAAATCAAACAGGAGAGGACCAGCAGGCCCCTCCAACCCCAGGGAGACCACCTGGGGGAGGTGTGACTGGCCAGCAGTATAGATGGGGACCCAGCTGTCACGGTGTCCGAGACCCCCCCCTGCAAACCAGGCCTCTGTCCTCCACATTGGCCAGACTTCCAGCCGGCAGCGCCTCGCTCACCCCGCCCTGGTGCCAGGAGGAACCCAGGGTCCAGATTTCCATCTGCTTCACACACTGGGCCCTAGGACTCTGGCTGCAGGAATTCCCAAGAAGTGGACAGGATGGGAAGCCGCAAGCCCTGATCCCCCAGGTCCTCTGGGACTTACCCTGTGGTGGCCAGGAAAGCCCCCACTTCAGGGCCTGTGTCCTCCTCTGGATGCAGGTTGTTTAATAGGACGGTCCCCGAGGACCCCCCACCCATAAAATGAAGCAGGGTCCCCTTGTGTTCTTGGGAAGCGAGGAGGAGCCCCCAGGGCTCCTGTGGTTGGGGGCCCAGGCGGCAGGGAAGGGCAGTTTCCGCGACAGCTCAGTCCTCCCACGCTCAGGAGAGACCCCGGGAGCAGAGCTGGCTTGTCCCCAGCAGGAGGGCAGTGGCCCCGGCATTCCTGTCCTACCGCGGGCATACATGTCACCCCAGGTCCTCACTTTTCGGACCAGCAGAGCCGGCCAGGTGCCCTTGGCCGCCAGGACACCCCGGAGAGGAGGAGGCAGGGAGGGACCCATAGGTCAGGGCGTCCTCTGCCTGGGGAAGCGGTGAGGGGAGTCAGCCCCCAGAAGCTGCGATGGGGCAGGGGTGGGGGAGCCCGCAGACACCCGCCCTCCAGGCTCCCTGCTGCGCGGGCAATCGCCCCTCCCCCCTGGAAGCGGCCTCTTAAAGGGACCAACAGCAGCTTTGCAGCCAAATTCCGAGAGAGGGCAAAGGTCCTCCTGGCCCCTGGAGGACACTGCTGTCAAGTAGGTTTCCAGCTGTGGGCCTTCCCTGGGATGCTCTCTTTCTCCCCTCCTCAGCTCTCCGTGTTCCGCCGGAGGGAGGGGGAAGGGGCCCACATAGTCTCAGGGTGGCCCCGCGTGGCTCCCTCTACCTGTTTCCACATGGGCCCGAGTCCGGTGGCTGCCCTTTGTTCAGGGAGCGCCGAGGACAGGGGACCCAGGGATCCTCCGGACCTGCCACGGTACCCAAGGGGTTAAAGGCCTGGGCACAGCACCTGTGGGGTGTTTGAAGTAGGGGCGGGCGGGGGGGGGGGGGGGGGGGGGGGGGGGGGGGGGGGGGGGGG
>PITA01030426.1:0-16526 GCA_004023965.1 Spilogale gracilis | reverse complement strand
TTAATATTGCAAATTAGAGGACACGCGATGACCCTATCCAGGAGCACTCTCTAAAGCACTAAGACTCAGGCTCTGAAAAGCAACTCAGTCTTTTGTTTGCCCTTTCCTTATTACAACAGCAAATGTCAATTTTTAAGATTAAGTATCATTATTTTCATCTTTTTTACATTCATCTTTTGGACTAATGTCTTTTGTCTTGGCCTCACTTTTGGAAAAATTATACACTTATTTACACTGATGTGTTAAGAAGGCAAATTTGAAATTATCTTACTTTGAATAATATGTACCAGGCATAATTTTAGAAGGGGATAGTGTCCTGAAATCAATTAATAAATGAAAGAGATTAAGTCCAAAAACATTATGGAGTTCCCATTTTTGAAATGATAAGCACTGTTTTTGCAAAGACAGTATCTGTCATAATGCAAACATTGAGGGCATTTAGGGTGACAGAGCCCAGGCTGGGACTTTCAGTCAGGCAGAACATGCTCAATTCATTAGCTGTGTGGGGGCCAAGGGCAGGCCACACCAAGAGAGTTCATTTCACACGAACATTATTTTACATTAAAAGCAACCAAAACCCAGCAGATTCAGGGAAAGTTTTTACCTCCCCTTCAACTGCCAGCTTATACCAGGAAGAGAACTATTCACAGAGATTCCTCTTTACCTAATAAATTTACCTGCATAATTAGCCAGTCCTTGTTTTCTAAACCTTCCTCATACCTTCCTGCTAATGGACTCTCTCCCCTTTGGATCCTTAGGCCCCTCCACTACACCTTTCTTTACCTCATATAAGTGTCATGTTGCCTCACTGTCTTTCGAATTTCATGGTTGTGTGTATTCTAAATTTGACTTTCTCTTATTAATCTGTTTCATGTCAATTCGATTCCTAATCTAGCTAGAAGGATCTTAAAGGGCAGAAGAAAATTCTTCCTCCTCAACACCTACTTAATCACAACAACCAAAACCTATGGAAACCCTTTTTAAAAAATGTAGAATTTTGGGGCCAGGTAAAACTTTAGTGGTGAGCTAAGCCAAATGCTTAATACTTCTGATGAGAAAAAGTTTTGCCAGAAGTTCCAGGATTTGCCTGCCATAACACAGTTTCCTAGGAGAAAGCTAGGACCTTTGGACTGTTGGTTTAAAGCTCCCTATAGCTCCACCCTCGTTTCCATTTTAACTTGCACTGAGGGACAGAACTCATGCCCTTTAATCTTTGCTGTGTTTTTGTCACTTAGAAGCACCATATTAAGCAAAGGTAAACAATTATTTTAGGTAGATCTAACTAACCTCAAATTGACCAGCACAGGCCCCAAACTTTATTTCCCTGAGTTAGTCTGAGCAATTGATTGTTCAGTTCAACATATGTTGGTCTGGGGGAGGGGAGTTATATGCATCTGTTCAGGGTAGGAGAGAAGGAACCACCACTCTGCTTAGCAGATCGTTTCAAATGCTAGAAAGAAGGGGAAAGGAGCCAGATCTATCCCAATGAATAAAATAAAGAAATTGCTCACAGGAAAGATAGTTGGAAACCAGGTTGACACGTACTGTCTTTACTTTTAGGTTAAAAAAAAAAAGTCTCTGAAGGATTACTATCCTGAGGCAAACTGAACATGTACTTCTTTATTTTTTTTTTGTATTTCTTCATTTTAAATAGTTGTAATTTTTATCTAAAGAATCTTTTTCCACAATAGATAAACATTAAATGAAGAATGACTCTCATCTAGTATGTATCCTACCATATATGAAAATAACTTGATGAATAATAGCTTTCAAAATGAGATCTTTTGAATAATTAACTACAGGTGTTTTTTTTTTTTTTTAATGGCATCATATACTGTTTTTATTTGAGAAATAGGTTTTACATGGAACGCCTGGATGTCTCAGTTGACTAAGTGGCTGCCTTTGGCTCAGGTCACAATCCTAGGGTCCTGGAATCCAGTCCACATCAGGCTCCCTGTGCAGTGGGGAGCCTCCCTCTCCCTCTGCCTGCTCTGCCTGCACTCCTCTTGCTTGTGCTCTCACTCTCTGACAAATTAAAAATTAAAAAAAAAAAAAGTAAGGGAGAAATAGGTTTTTCTGCTGTGTGTTCTTCCACAAATCCAATGTAATTAACCCATTCTGTCCTCCAAAAATACATCAAGAAAGTGTGAGAGAGCAGATGGCCCAGGGCATTTCCCTGTGGGAACAGCTCAATGCATAGATCTTGTGAACCTTGTCGTTAGGATCATCTCACATGCAGAACAACACACTTGCCTCAAGCTAACCTAATGTCTAAGGTTAAATGGTGCCAGGCAATCCTGAAGTCACTACTAAGATTTTAGGATTTGTTCTGGAAGCAATGCATAACTTTTCTTGATATCTCATTCATTCATTCATTCATTCATAAAACATTTATCAACCAACCAAATGCCAAGTACTGTGCTTGGTCCTAAGAATATCAAGTTATTCAGAAGTCCTGTACTTAATGGGCTCAGAGGCTAGGTTGAAGAGTTCTTATTTAGCACCAACATACCAGTGGTATTTCAAGCTGGTTTCCATTCTGATTGGTTAACACTTGTACTCTGCTGGTTTTTAAATGTTTTGAATATCCTCTATCACATCTTATTGTCTGTAATTATAAATTTAAGGACATGGAAGAACTTAAAACCATGTCATTGTGTGAGCTTCATGAATTTTAACAGAGGTATATGCAAGGGTCACTGAGAGAACCCAGCAAGGAGTATGAAATTCACATGATGGCATTTGAGAAACCTTCACAGAGAAGACATCGGAACCTTAAAGAATAAGGTTTGGGAGTTGAGGCAGGAATGCGGGAAGGGACTCAAAGGACTAGGGTAAGTCTAGGCATTACTGGAATTACCTGGGTATACTCTTTCTGACCAAATAATCATTTGTTTGGAAGCAGCCTAAGTCATACTACCACACAATATATAATTAAATACAGCAACTCATTTGGATGTTTAGATGTTTAAATGTTTTAAGCATTTAGATGTTTAAAAGATAAGACTACTATTGATATTTTCCCAAAATACTTAAGGATATCTGGGAGCATTGTTTAAACATAAATAAATAAAGATGGGAAGAAAGCAGAAAATAGCTAAATAATAGGGAAGCACGTAGCTCCGAAAATTGGTAAAGAGCTTCTTAGCTATAGAGCCTTCTTCTAATTCCCTCTTTCTGGATGCCAGCCTTCACTAGTCATTAAATTATGGAGTGAGGATGCACAGGAGGGACTATGGGGAGGATGGATGTCTTTTGGCTGCCTGCCATTCTCTGAATTGGGGCTGATAAAACATTAAAGTACAATAATAATGGTAAATTATTCTGTCTTGTTCCAAACGATTTTTTAAATTTTTGGAGAGCTTTCAAATGCTTTTGAATTAAAAGAATGATTGCAATTCTAAATTTTAGGAACGTGAGAAAACTTAAAATGATCCTGTTATTTTAAACTTGAGGTACCTTCATTCTTAATACATATTATTTTACAAATCCTTCCATATTTCAAGATCTAAATAGATTTTTAAATGTTCTTGAAACTTAACTTCCTTATTTTAATAGAAATTAATATAGATGTTTACTTAATATAAACTCTTAAATGTATAAATTAAAATGTATGAAAATATCCAATAACAGATAATACTGCATATTAGCTTTCTAGTTGAATTATCTTTTATGAGTAAACAAACTTAGAGCTTATGAATGATACCAGATGGAGAACCAAAAGTATCAGTGTTTGCTGTACTTCCACTGCAGACAGAAAACCAAGCAGCTTCGTGACCCACCATGCCTCAACCCTGACCTCCAGAGGCCACTCTAAGAATGACAGAAGGTTTCTAAGATTTTAACAGTTGAGTGAGTGAAACTTTATTAAAGCTGTTTAATTTGTCCATGTGCTTTAGTTAACTTGTCCCAGATCGCAACAAACAAATCAGAAAGCTGCCCCATCTTAATCCAGAAAGAACAATTCTAAATTTCTTTCATTTCCAAAGTAATCCTCAATATTTTTGAACTGGCTGAAATTTCTGACACATTTAAGTACTGCAATTAACAATTTATTCACTCGTCCCTCTATTATTTATGAAGAACAATAATTCTCCTTTTGAGGAATGACCAATATTATCCTTATTTTATTATCAGAAGAATGAAGATTATCAGTAAAAGCTTCTCAGTTTTCCTGATTGAACTTCTAATCTTTTCCCACAGGTCTCATTTTCTAATCTTTACTTATTTTTATGAGTCTACTCTAAGACCTTTATTTAATTATTGACACTAAAGACCATGTGTCAATGATGAAAGAGATGAATTTATTTACCATACTTTAGAGAAATTTCATATTCCTATACCCATAAGCAACCAAACAACCATCCTGGAAAATTACAGTTAATTAAATGAATTAGCTCTAACAAGAATTAAATGACACGAAGAAATGTTAAGGTGTTACTTAGACATATAATATCAACAGGATAGTGTCAGATGCTACGTAGGATCTCATCTTCCAGGAACTGATAACTAAAGCTTATCCTGGGCACACATGGCCTGTATTTTAAGAGTAGAAAACTTACAAATATCAAAACCAACACTTTTCTGAAAGGCTTATTCAGAAGTAATATTATGACAAAACTCCACATAACTCCCACCACACCTCTATCTCTACCCATTCATTGCCAAGATATATAGAATGAGTCCCATAAGTGATCAGATTTAAGGGCTGCAGAAGGTGGTGTTATTAGAACATACCACCTTGCAGAGTATAATATTTGTAAGAAATATATGTAGGAACAAAATAAAAATAGAGTCATTTATGTTGGGGACAAAATGAAGTTGACCAACACAGGTCCATTAAAGAAAAATCAAACTTCTCATGTATATTTGGTCTTCATCCATGGTTCCTGGCTCATTGCTTCCAAACCTCTAGAATTTCCTGAGGGATAAGAGTAATGAAAGCATCTTTTGTTATAATATTTGGTCTCTTTTTATCTACCATTTCCTAAAATTGATTCAGAGCCATAAAGGTAAAATGGGCATTTAATTATTTATAATAAGTCTTGTGACTTGTTATGAATAATTATTATGGGGTGACTTTTGGAAAGCACCTAGAGATGGGGGTTGATTACCAGGGAACCCAACCATGTGATTAAGGTTTGGGACTTTTAGTCTTACCCTGTGATCTCCAGGGAGTAAGGGAGGGAGCTAGAGGTTGCCAATGATTTAATCAATCAGCACCTGCCAATGATTTAATCAATAATGCCTATGTAATGAAGCTTATATAAAAAGCCAAAGGAGAGGTTCAGTAAGGGCTTATGGCTTGGTGAACATGAGGAGATTCAGGGACAGTGTCCTGCCTGGTAAGGGCATGGACACTCTGTGCACCTTTCCCTACTTTGCCCTGTGTATATTCCCATTTGCTATTTATTTGTATCCTTTAATATCCTATGTAATAAACTAATAATCTAGTGAGTTAACAGGCCCCTTGAGTTCTAAAAGCTATTCCAGCAAATCAATCAACACCAAAGAGGGGGTCATGGGAACTTCTAATTTAGAGCCAATAAGTCATAAGCACAGTCAGCAACCTTGGACTTGCAACTGGCCTGTGAGGTAGAGAGTAGTCTTCCAGGACTGAGCCTGTAATAGCTGATGTATCTCTGAGTGAATAGCATCAGAAGTGAGTTGAACTGTAGGACACCTAGCTGGTGTCCAAAGCATTGCTTGGTGGTGTGGAGATAACCCCCACACCACAATGTTAAAACCAGGTACAGAACTCAAATACTGAGGTTCACTACCACAACCCGAGGTAAAGAGGTAGACACCTGAAAAAGATGTGGTAAGAGTTTTCTAAGAATCTTAGTGTCTAGGAGAGCTGACTGAACTTAAGTGTCCTATAGTGGGATGAAGGTAATGTTGGATTTACTAAGTGTCCACAAGGAGCAGCAGTTACAGCCAACCAAAGAATGAGAAATGACTTCTCAAAACGACCAAGAACACAGCTGTCTTTTGCAACTCTTTTTTTCACTCCATCACTAAAGGAAGGAAAAAATGGAATATTTAGTGATGGAAGGAAAAAATGGAATATTTGCATATTTCTCTCTTTCCCCCACCTTTCTCTTTCCCCTCTCTCTGTCTCCCTCACTCTATTTTTCTCCTTTGTGAGATTTACCTTGGTGAGATTGACCACATAGCAGATAGAGAGTGACACAGAGATATGTATACAGAGAGAGAGAGGCAGAAAGAGAGCTCTCCAGCCTACAAGGGTGCTTATACTCTTTAGATAGATAGATAGATAGATAGATAGATAGATAGATAGATAGATAGATAGATAGATAGAGTAAATATGAATCAACATTGCTTTCAAGCAGCTCATTCTCTGATAGAGTAAATTAATGTTTATTTCCAAATAAAATACTGAAAATCGCCTATATAAATGATAATCTAGCAATTTGTTGAAATATGTAGCCAATAGACCTGCTTTTTATATGCTACACCTATAAAAACCACTTACATGCTACTGTCTTGAAAAATGGCCATTCAACTCTGTTCCTTCAATACGTTCTGACCCATGTGTGAGCTATGTCACTGATGGTCCATGGTGACAAGTTACAAACACCAAAGCTGTTTGAAGTGTTCTTGAACTCCTGTTTTAACCCACTTCATCTTTTTTATCGTGATTCTTGGCTTGGTCTCATTTTTTAAAACATGCTTGCCACTATGGACCTGGCATTTATATCTGATTTCTTTGACTCCTGACTTATGGCTCTAACTTGGATCCCTGATCGGTTCTTTCTTGTTACTTACCCTGGTGGAAAACTATCAGGAATGAGTCCCTCTGGGCTTAAACCCCAACTCCAATAATCCATCTACACTTAACTTCTAATGGAGGTGGCTCTATTACTCACAGAGCAATAGTAATTATTGAACTTCAGAAATGTGCCCATTTCATACTTTTTTTACCCTTGATCTGATAAAACTGGCATAAACCAAAGGTTATTGAGTCTCCCAATCACCACTCTTAATCTAAAAAAGCACATCAGATACCGAAATATAAGGGTTAAAGTAAAGAATAAGGAGTTATGATAAGTCACAGTCTCTCCAGTGGTTGGAGGTTGGAGGTGGGGTTCTCCTACAGTGGTAGGAAGGCTCAGAATTCATAAGGAAATCAATTCCGAAGGTGAGGTACAAGCAAACAGAATGACAAAATTTTGCTTAAGAAATAAAAATTTGCAGCCAAGTCACTTCCTGTGTCCTTGTCAGTGTGTTTTCTTTGTATCCATTGTGTTCACAATAGGATAAATAGGGAAGGACAGCCTCCAGGACCCACACAAATCAGCCTCTCAGCCCAAATTGAGCTTAAGTCACAGACCTCAACAACAGGGGTAGAAAATAAGTTGGAGAAGAATTCTACTTGGCACATCAAGTACTCTATTTCTTTGGAGAGAAAATACCATACCTTGGACATAATAGCAAACACTGGCAAATCTTAAAGGATATTTATTAAAGTGTTCTATCTTACTATAGATATGTCGTTTAGTATAACTAAGGGAATAGAATTTTTAATCTCCTCATAAACGCTTTCTCACAAATAAGAGTTGAGGAGAAAAATTTTGTTAACCCTTTTCCTTCTGCACCCACGGAGGAGTGTCCCTTCCCACAAAAGACAAGAAGGTCTTGAGGGTATGATTCACATTACCAAGCCACTGGATTAATTTCCCATTTCTTTTATGTGTTAACAATGGCTTTCCCAAGCTGAGAGGAACATTTCATTTTTTTGGTGAACATTTTCAAAAATCAGTTTTGTATTAATGTTTTGTCATGTTTGTATAAATTAGCCAATTAAAACTCAATATAATCATTTTCTGGAATAATCATTAAATAAATAAATAGATAGATAGATAGATAGATAGATAGATAGATAGATAGATAGATTTGCTTTAATAAATACAAGAAAAATATTTTCCTTGAAATATATTTTTTAATTAATAGGCTTGTTCTTCAAGTTGTAAGACATTCACATTCACATCTTGGCCTCTGCTTTATGGCTAGGCATCATTTTTATCATTAGGAAAAGGAAATTATGACTAGCATTCAACAATAAGAATATTGCCTGAAAAACTGAGTGTTTATCTCATTAAGGCTTTCAAAATGACTTCTGAGATGATGATATATTATTTTATACTCCAGGAAAAGAAGAGACAACTGTAACTATAGTTACCAAGTGTATCAGGGACCTCTGCTTTCCAGAATAGCCTCCAGACTAAGTATTTATTCAAGGAAGTTGTCATGTGAACACACTTAGGGGCAGGAGGTTAGCGAAGACTTTAAATGCTCCTGTCACAAACATTTTAATATGTAACATTTAATTTTTCATAAAACACTACTATTTCAAAAACAACTTTCAGGAAATATCCTTCCTTGAGTTGACTAGGAAAAAAACCATTAACTGGCCTTAGTCTGAGTACAACAGGTGTTTATCTTCTAGATCTTACATGTCCAGTATTTAATGCTCACAGATGGCCTTGACTTGCTTAGTATTTTTAGATGAAGGAAAAAACTCCTATTGTTTTTAGCAGACAGAAAAGAGAATACCTGGCTCACTTTGCCTGCAGAAAACACTCCCTCTACTTACTTCATGAGGATATAAAATTCCAGTGTCTGGAATTAATGATGTCTAGTCACAAGGCTGTGCTATAGGCTATATTATTTATTCCACATATTTGCACTCAATATATTTGA
The DNA here is from genome assembly GCA_004023965.1 of Spilogale gracilis. Classification (NCBI taxonomy): domain Eukaryota; kingdom Metazoa; phylum Chordata; class Mammalia; order Carnivora; family Mephitidae; genus Spilogale; species Spilogale gracilis. The sequence continues at coordinate 7,802 of PITA01030426.1, read as the reverse complement.
CTTACTCAGAGAATAAAAAAGGTAGGGTCTAAAATCAGGTACCTGAATTTGAGTGCTGGATACTTCATTAATTAGAGCATGACAAAGTTACTTAATCTCACTAAAACTCTACTTTCTCATCTGAGAAAATAGTAGTATCTTCCTCATAAATCAGTTTTGAGTTCTTAATCCTCAAGAAGTCAGTATTCTTGAGGATTAAATGAGATAATTCAAGTATAACACAAAGTACAGAAATATCAAGCACTCAATAAATGTTATCTATTATTGCTTCGTTAATGATGTTCCATATGCATATCATAGCTCAGAAGCTGAAATTACATTAAAGAAGATATTCATGAACTTATTTAAATTGTTATATAAACCCAAGTGTTAGGCTTTCCTGCATCAAGTGTTTCCTTTCTTTGGTGCATTTGACAAACGTGTGATGAGTTGTCTTACGTCCTCCTATAAGTCATCCTATTAGCACTCTGTGGCTCTTCTGGGCTTCCCTTGCTTCACTGAGACTACTGTCCTTCTTGATGCAGTGTCAATGCCACAAGGTGGACCATATCACACTTTCCTAAATGCCTCACTGTGTCACTGTCCATGGTACCAACACACAGGCTACAGAAGTATACCGGAGACAAGAAGGGTAAATGAAAGAAATGAGAACACTGGGGAAAAAAATTAAATTACCCAGTAAGTAAAAGGCTGCCCACAGTCCCAGGAAAGAGAAAGTCATTTTTTTCACAAGTCACCTCTCTGCAGTGATAACCCAGTGGTTATCTTATCCTTCCAAGATAATCAATAGGAAACTATTTTTTTAAACACACAGGCACACCTCCAAAGGGAAGCAGGGGGGATCAGAGGCAGTATAACATTGAGGAAAGTATTTTCCACAAAGATGACAGCATGTTATGTTATTATGCACAACAGCAGCAGTTCCCTTCTGTTCATCTATCTGAGATATCTGGGTTACAATTCTAACTTCAGGCTATTCATCCTGGTGGGATTTCAACTCCCTTTGGAGAACTTCAATTATCTTGACTGCCTTAGCCAGAGTTGAGAGGAACCAAGGAAGTCTCCCTAAGGCAGATGTTACTCCTCCACCACAAACCAATACAAGCCTTAGTATACAGAAAGGCTCTTGATTTTTTGACCAAATTATTCAGTTATCTTATTATATAGAATAAATTTTAGTTTATTATTTTAGATTTTCTAGGTATAAATAATAGCATTCTAAATTATAACTAAGAAGTTCCTAATCTAATGTTTATGCCTCAATTTTTGTGACCATGTTCTTAGAGGGAGAAATCTTAAATATACTCCTTAATTATGGATGTTGTTACAAGTATAAAGGTTCAAATATTAGTCAAATATATTTGTTTTTGTAAAAAACCATTGATCTAATAGAAATAGTGTTGATTTCAAAGCACACTCCCAAAAAATGAAATAAAATATATTCAATCAGGAAAAAAAAGATAAGAACATTGTGAAGAAGGCATAACAAAAATTAAATAAGACTTCTAAAAAAAAAAAGACTTCTATTTCTGGACTTGACAGAACAATTGGTAAAAGCAGGGTTTCATTTGTGCTATAAAAACTACACAATGGCCAAAATATATGAGGTAACTCTTTTCAGGTAGTGAACAATAAATGTGCAGGACTATGATTCTCTAGAGAAGAAAGACACATAATATGGGCCTCAGAATAGTCCTGGACTACTGCCTGGAGGTATTTTTCTACTCTAACTCAAGGAGTGGGCACTAAGAGGAGTTAACAGAAGAAAAGGCAGCAAAAGTTGGAGTTCTAAGTCGCTAAAGAGTTTAGAATTTAGAGGGAAACTATCAGACTGATAATGGTAGAGGATAAGCAGAAGTCTGCATCTGAACTTGGGTCATTAGGCTTGGCTGAAGATGCACAAGATAAGAATTTGAGAAATTTAACAGAGACTGTCTGCTACAGGACAGAGAACTTTGGGTTCAACAAGTTCTAAAAGGCATTTTCCAAGCGGTTTACTTTCATTTCAAGTCGATCACAAGGGAGATATTACTAACAATTACCTTCATCCAGCCTAATCAGAAAATGTAAACAAACACACAGGCTACTTGATGGAGAAACTAAATGAGAATGCAGTTAAATTAGCAAAGTAGCAAATTAACCCAGAGTGCACACCAGTCAGGTCCAAGAGTAATATTATACATAAAGAGCTTCAATGAGTTTCTCTAAACTTGTTTAAAGAATTATTTTCTAACTTCCAGGGAAAATGGCAGAGAGGAGGACCCTATACTCATCTTAACCTCTGGATACAACTAGATAACACTTGCATCAGAACAAATAACCCAGAAAAGGACCCGAAAACTGGCTGAACCAACTCCACAACTATACCAAAGAGGGTAGGAAGGGTGAGAACATGGTGGGAACCTAAACCCCAGTTATCTGATGGCCAGAGGGAGAGAGCCATGGGTGTGGAGAGGAACAAGGAACAGACTTGCATTTGGGGAGCCTGTAGTGGGGATAGAAATCCTTGTGGCATTTGGCTTTGAGAATCAGAGGGGCCAAATTTGTCAGTGCTTGAAATAAGCAGGACTTGGAGCCTGGAACTTTGAAGGTCAGTGGGGTTGGCTTGGGGGGTGGGTCAACAGGGGGCTAAGCCCCTACCCTTGAAGGGACAGCACAGAAAATGGCTATGGAGCTATAGCCTGGAAGCAGGAGTTTGGGGGGTACCTGGGGCTTGCAAGAGGGAGAATTGGTTGCTGATCTGTTCACTAAGGGACTACTCCAGGAACAGGGAAGCTGGGCAGTGCCATTTTCCTCCCTTGCCCCTCATCATAAATACACAGCCTCCTGCAGGAGCTAGCACTCACTATCTAACTTGCTTACACTGCACCCACTCCCTCCAGCCAGGCCTGCCTCAGTCCTTGTGTTGCAGATCCTCTCCCTCCAGAAGACCCAGGAAAACTTTGCCAACACTGCATCTCCCAACCTCCCATAGAGGATGCATGCACCTTGTTAAAACTGTACCCTTAGCCCATGCATGCATTGGGGATACTAAGGCCAGGCCACCTCTCCATGAAAACTGCTCATTCCCTGTGAAGGAGGACCAGCACTACCTAGTTAAAAGTGTACCTCCCATTCATTACTTTCAAAAGCAAGAGACTTAGCTTACTTTCCTAGCAGAGAGAAAAAGACAGAGAGGCAGGTAAAATGAGGAGGCAGAGGAATATGTCACAAATGAAAGAAAAGACAAAACACCAAGAGATTCAAGTGAAATGGATATAAGTAACATGCCTGATAGAGAACTTAAAGTATTAATCATAAAGATACCCATTGGACTTCAGAAAATAGTGGAGGACATCAGTGAGATCCTTAAGAAAGAGAAAGAAAACAAAGAACAAATCAGAGATGAAGAACACAATAAATGAATTTAAAAATACACTGATGAAATAAATAAGAGACTAGAAGAAGCAGAGGAATGAACTAATGAACTTGAGGACAGTAATAGAAAGTAATCAAACTGCATGAATAAGAAATAATTATGCAAAATGAGAATAGACTTTGGGAACTTAGTGACTCCATCAAGCATAATAATATGCACATTATAGGGATACCAGAAGGCAAAGAGAGAGAAAAAGAAGCAGAAAATTTATTTGATGAAATAATAGCTGAAAACTTCCTTGATCTGGGGAAAGAAAGAGATGTCCAGATACTGGAAGCATAGACACCTCCCCCGGCCCTGCAACAAAAATCAATGAAAGGAAGTCCACACCAGGACACATAGTAAGTAAAATGGCAAAAAGTAATACTAAAGGAAAAAATACAAACAGCAGTAGTAAAGAAGACGGTTACATACTTAAGGGAAAATCCAGAAGGCTATCAGCAGATTTTTCAGCAGAAACTTTGCAGGCCAGAGAGAGTGGCATGATCTATTTAAAGTGCTGAAAGGGAAAAAATCTACAGCCAAGAATACTTTATCCAGCAAGGCTATCATTCAGATTTGAAGGAGACATAAAGCGTTTCTCAAATAAACACTAAACCAGTCTTACGAGAGATATTAAAGGGACCTCTTTGAGTGGAAAAGAAAGACCATAAGTGGGAGTATGAAAAGTAGGAAACAGAAAAGCAGTAAAAATAAGTATTTCTGTAAAAAAAGAAAAAATCAGTCAAGGGATTCACAAAATAAAAGGATGCAAAATGTGATATCATATATCTAAAATGTGGTGGGGGACAGAAGTAAAGAATGAGTTTGAACTTAAGTGACCATCAACTTAATACAGACTGCTATGCAGAAGATGTTATATAGAAACCCAATGGCAACCACATACCAAAAACCACTTATGCAAAAAATAAAAAGAAAGGAGTCACTAAAGAAAACCAGCAAATCAGAAGAGAAAAAAAGGAATATAAGGCATCTAAACTGGCAAGGAAGAAGTAAACTTTCACTATATGAAGATGACATGATAGTATTAAACATAAAAAACCACCCAAAACTCGCCCCAAAACTACTAGAATTGGTAAGTGAATTCAATAAAGTCACAGGATACAAAATCAAAGTGCAAAAATCCACTGCATTTCTATATACTAATAATGAAACAGCAGAAAGAGAAATTAAGAAAACAATCCCATTTGCAATTGCACCACAAATAAGATACCTCAGAATAAACCTAACCAAAGAGGTCAAAGAGGCGAAAGACATGTACTTTGAAAACTATAAGACCCTGAGGAAAGAAATTGAAAATGCCACAAAGAAATGGAAAGACATTCCATGTTCATGGATTGAAATAACAGATATTGTTAAAATGGCTTAACTACCCAAAGCAATTTACAGATTCAATGCAATCCCTGTCAAATACCAACAGCATTTTTCACAGAACTAGGACAAACAATCCTAAAATTTTCATGGAACCACAAAAGACCCTAAATTGTCAAAGCAATTTTGGAAAAGAAAAGAAAAGTTGGAGGTTTCACAATTCCAGACTTGAAGTTATAGTAATTAAAAAAGCTACAGTAATTAAAACAAAGCTATAGTAATTAAAACAAAGCTATAGTAATTAAAACAAAGCTATAGTAATTAAAACAGCAAGGTACTGGCATAAAAATAGACACACAGATTAATGGAACAGAAGAGAAAGCCCAGAAATAAACCCACAATTATACGGTCAACTAATTTTGACAAAGCAGGAAAGAACATCCCATGGGAAAAAGTCTCTTCAACAAACTGTTGGATTCGCATGTTAGCCACATGCAAAAAAATGAAAATGGACCACTTTCTTATACAATAAACCCAAAATGGATTAAAGATCTAAATGTGAGAACTGAAACCATAAAAGTCTGATGAGAACTCAGGCAGTAATGTCTCTGACACTGGCCATAGCAACATTTTTCTAGATATGTCTCTTGAGGCAAGGAAAATAAGAGCAAAAATAAACTATCAAGACTACATCAAAATAAAAAGCTTCCTGAGAGTAAAGGAAACCATTAACAAAACTAAAAGGCAAACTACTGAATGGGAAAAGATATTTTGCAAAAGACATATCTGATAAGGGGTTAGTATCCAAAATATTTAAAGAACTTATACAAACTTGATACTCAAAAAGCAAATATTCCAATTAAAAAAGGGACAAAAGACAATGAACAGACATTTCTCCAAAGAAGACATCTAGATAACCAACAGACACATAAAAAGATTCTCTACATCACTCAACACCAGAGAAATACAAATCAAAACTATAATGAGATATTACCTCACATCTGTCAGAATGGTTAAAATTAGAAACACAAGAAATAAGTGTTGCCACGAATGTGGAGAAAAAGGAACTCTCTTGTACTGTTGGTGGGAATTCAAACTGGACAGCTACTGCAGAAAAAGGTATAGAGGTTCCTTAAACTGTTGAAAATAGAACTACCCTAAGATCCAGTAATTATACTACTGGGTATCTGCCCCTAAATACAAAAACACTAATATAAAGGGCAAAGAAACAAAAAAAATGTGCAAAAAAGGAAGAAAAAAAGAGAGAGAGTGAGAGATAGAATTAGACAAAGCAAGAAGCTGACTCTTAGCTATAGTGAACAAACTGGTAGTTACCAGAGGGGAGGAAGGTAGAGGGGTGGGTGAAACAGGTGATGGGGATTAAGGAGTACACTTGCCTTGATGAGCACTGGGTGATATATGGAACTGCACACTTAAAACTAATATAACACTGTGTTAACTATACTGGAATTAAAATTAAAAAAAAAAACTTTTCTAGTAAGTCATGTATAAAATATAGATCTTGATTTTAGATATCTAACTAATAAATATCATAATATATCTGGTGGCTCATTTCTCTTTGTGTGAATCAGTTCTTAATTTTGCTGGACTATCAGAGCAAGAAAAACCAAAGAGACCAATATGGGCTGTGGTTTTTCTCGTACGTAAGTAGAGGCAAATATGTGGGGGCTTCAAACACCAAAGGTACTGAATGAATATCTTTTGATTATTTAGATTTACACTGCCAAGAGGGGCTATAAACTGTCTATAAACCATAATTTTATTACATATCTCTGATTAACTCATTCAACAAATGATTTTTAGTATTAATATATGACAAGTACTGTTTTGGACATAAGAATTAAGCAGTGAGGGGTGCCTGGGTGGCTCAGTCATTAAGCATCTGCCTTCAGCTCAGGTCATGATCCCAGGGTCTTGGGATCAAGCCCCGTATTGAGCTCTCAGCTCAGTGGAAATCCTGCTTCTCCCTCTTCTACTTCCCCGTTTGTATTTCCCCTCTCTCTGTCTCTCTCTGTCAAATCAATAAATAAAATCCTTAAAAAGAAAAAAAAAATTATGCATTGAACAAAACTAACAAAAAGCTTTGCCTTCATGGAGCATGAACAGAATCACAGTGTAATTAAGTTAACATGACCTACAGGACTGAGTTGGCTTATTTTATTTTTTCCCAGTTAATATTTTTAGAAATAAGTTATCCTTTTCATTTTTTCTCAGTTGGCCTGGCCTTATTCTGTATCTTAATATTTAGACTGCTTCTTAAAGAAAACTAACATTGGATTTATTAATAATAATCAAGTATCAGTAAGTAGTTCAAACATGCAGGATATACTTGAAAAATTTACACACTGAAAATTTATTCTGGAAATAATTCATTCAAAAATGGATCAAAGTACTTCACCAAAAGGATGTTCATGACAGTTTTTTTTAGGACATGCTTTATTTTTTTAATTCACATTTAATTTTTTCTACAATGATTGTGCAGTGCTTTTATTAGAAAAAGAATGTTCCCCCGCACCCACTATAGCCACCAAACCTGTTAGAACTGGACCAATCAAACCTCAGGCAATCAAAACGGAAGAAACAAAATCTTAAAGGCTGTGGTTTATTGCAGGGGGTTGGGGGAGGGGAGAGGGGAACAAGGGAGAATGAAGTCGGATAATGCCAGCAGCCGGAGGGTTAAAGCGGCCTGTGATGTTACCCTGTCCAGAGCTGGGAGGTGCACGGGGGACGCAGGAGCAATTTACACTGACACACAGCTGCTGCACCGGTACAGTGAGGCTCTGCCAGCTTGCCCCTGCTGTAGGGCACGCGCTCTGTTGATGGCCATGCGTCTCCAGTCAGAATTCACGTACGCACACGTGCACACATGCCTTGAGTGCATATCATCTAGAACTGAAGTCTTTATGGTTAGATGAAACACCAGAAATAGAAGGAAGATAACCCACAGAGGAATAGCTGAGCCTGAACAGTGGTGATTCCAGCTAATAGATCAGGTGTGGTTTCTTTGCTCCCTTATGTTCTTTGGATGTGATTGTACCATTTGTGGGTTTGG
>PITA01030425.1:0-16526 GCA_004023965.1 Spilogale gracilis | reverse complement strand
ATTTGACAGACAGAAATATAGCTAGATAGGGAACACAAGCAGGGGGAGTCAGAGAGGGAGAAGCAGGCTTCCCGCTGAGCGGGGAGCCCGATGTGGGGCTCGATGTGGGGCTCGATCCTGGGCTCGATGTGGGGCTCGATCCTGGGTCTCGATCCTGGGTCTCCGGGATCATGACCCGAGCTAAAGGCAGTCGCTTAACCAACTGAGCCACCCAGGCACCCCAAAAGACAGGGTTTTTGAAGAGGCCTTGAATAGACAACAAGAGAAATAATGAGACCGGGATAGGAAAGCTGTCTAGAGCTATTTCCCCACATTTTGCTGGGCAGGATTTTTGTATGCTTTTAAAATTAAGAGCGAGAGGTGTGGCCAGAACCAGATAATGAAGAAGAATGTGGTATTGGGAGGAAGTAAAGGGGGAAAAGGGAGAGAGAGAAGGGAAAGGGAACCATTTCAGTTCCTTTTTTTTCTCGCCTAATGAAGTCTGTCCTTAATAGTTGGAGATGCACACACCCCCTTTAGAGCTGCCCAGTGAAGATCAAAATTGAGGGTGATGTCTGGGGCAGGTGGATCTTTGAATTGCCTCTTTTGGGTAATTCTGCACACTTGGACTGTGGCTGGAACTGAAATAGTCCTTGGAGGTGGGGGGACCCATGGGAAACCATGCCAAATTCCTCTTCAGTGTGCAGTCACAAAAGCTGTAGGCATAAGAGAATACATTTGAGTTTGGAGAATAAAGAACATTTTCTGAGCAAGGATGGGGGAAGGGAGGGTGATCAAGTGCCAGCCAAAACGTGACCTGGGACCATGTCTTAATAAAGTCACAACCTGTTAGATAGGATACTGACCAATATTGGCAGTTCCATGAGGTAGATGCTCCCAGTAAACAGAGATACCAAAGTTGCAAATCAGGGTTGTGTACCCTCCATTGTGCAAAACAAGGATTGCTTACTGGCATGAACACCTAATTAATAGTAGGAATCTGAAAGGAAAAAATGAGTTTTAGTTTCTACCTTTCCCTTACCTTTGTGAAATTTCAGCACATGATCATTCACACCTAGTTTCCTACCAACACCAGAAAGAGGTATTTTCATGGAAATACATTTGCCTTTTTGAGTTTCCAAGAGTCCTCCTCTGAACAAGTCTAAGAGAATCCAGGTAAGTCACTGTTTATTGCTCATGAAGAGAAGCTAGGAGAGGCAGGGTTGGAATCTTACTTTAATCTCTATTACTCCTCATCAGAAAAACCGAGGAGCTAACGCGATAAGGCAGACTAAGAAGCTGCTTTGAGTCTGGCACGTTCCTTCACCACCGCAGGCTGTCTGTTGGGAGAGTTCTACACCAAAGGCTAAAGTTCTCACGGAGGCTGGAAGGAAAGGCTGGGTAGGAAAGCCGACTCAAGGACGGTAACTCCTCCCTTCCTTAAATCAAATAATATCTATCTACTGTTGACATCAGATTATCATGTGCCTTGATTGTTAAATATGTATTAGGAAAGCATTCTCTTGTTATGACATAGTTTCTCTTAATTTTCTAAACGAATATAGTAAATTCCATGTTTTTTAAATTCACAAGCAACTTTTTATATAACTATGGTTTAGTGACGCAAGATGCTAAAGAGCAAATAATTCGACTAAACAGTTTAAATTAAAAAACAAAAACAAAAAACGGAGAGATCTAATCTGGATACGGTAGAAACATGCCAATACCTTGGGTGTCGCGAGACTCGAATCAGTTCTGTGAAACAGCAACCTCATGTATGAAACCCTTTCTATACACGAGCTTTCTATACAAGAGCACTTGCACCTGCACAAAGCGAGGGCCCAAGTTCAGGGGCTTTGTCTCAAAAGAACAAAGATCGGCCCTGCTGCGCCCTAGCTTTCGAAGGAATGCAGCCACCTCCGGCACCCCTCGCCGCTCGCGGAGCTGCGCCCCTCCCGCAGCCCACCCCTGCCGCGCGGCGCCCGCCCCCGCCTCTCGGGCCCCTTTAAGCCCCGCGCCCGCCCCGCCTCCGCTCCCCGCGTGCCGGGAGCACAGGGCCGTCCGATCCGGGCCTCGCCTCCCGCCGGGGTTACGTGAGCCCGGGGCGGGCGGCCGCCGGGCCAATGGCCGCCGCCCGGGCGGCCGCGCTCCTCCCGCGCCGCCGCCGCCGCCGCCGCCGCTGCTGCCGCCGCCGCCGCCGTGGGGCTGCGGGCTCCTCCCGCAGGAGATAACTGTCAGCGCGCGAGGCGGCGGCGGCGGGCCGGCTCAGTCATATGACCGGCCTCCGGCGGCCCCGACGCCGAGCAGAGTTACTCAGCCGCAGCGGCCCCGCGCTCCCACAAGGCTGGGCGGCCGTGCCGCCGCCGCCGCGATGGCCCCGCCGCCGCGGCGGCCGCTCCCGGCCGCGCGCTGAGCTGCCGGCCCCCGGAGCGCCACGGCCGGAGCTGCAGCGGCGGCGGCAGCATCATGGCCCCGACCCTGCTCCAGAAGCTCTTTAACAAAAAGGGAAGCGGCAGCGGCGGCAGCTCCGCGTCGGCGTCTGCCCAGGGCAGGGCTTCCAAGGAAGGACCCGCGTTTAGGTGAGGGGGGCGCCGGGAGGCGAGACTGGAGCCGGACTGGAGTTGGCTTCGGTGCCCGCCGGGGGAGGGAAGGAGAAGGGAGTGGGCCGTTCGGGACGTCGCAGCCCGTCGCCGCCACGGGGTCCTGGGCTTGTCATCGTGGACGCGCCTGATCCGAGTGTGGCTCCGAAACCTCTTTGACCGGGAGGGTCCTTTCTTCCCTTCCTCCCCTTTCTCCCCTTTCTCCCTCCCTCTCTTTCCCCACTACTCAGGGTCCCTTCCTCGCTGAGAGTTCTCTTGTGTTCCTTGGGATTCCCAGGCGTGCGCTTGCTTGGCTGTGGAGATGGAAGATTCACGGTGAATTGGGGTGAACCCTCTTCCCGGCAGAGCCGCCTGGGTGCCTCTGCGGGTGCTGCAAAGCTGTGAGCTGTCATTTTTGAGGGCAGCTCCAGCCTATTGTGTACGTGACAGTATTTTGAAGTTAGGAAGGAGCAACAGTCACGAAAAAAGCATCTTCCTTCTTTCTTACTGTATATGACAGGCTCTCAGACGGATGAGTGAAAGTATGTAATTTACACATCATTTTGAAGGTTGATGCCGCCTGATGTAAGGAAAAAGGGTGCTTTTATGAAATTGTTGAGTTTTTAATTTAACAACGCTGATGCATGTATTTAATAGATCCGACCTTATGAACAGACACCTTTGAATAATAATTGCTAGTATTTATTGAGCGTTTACCAACTTAAATGGTTTGTGTTGATTTCTTTCATTTATTTCTTTAACAACTCTGTGAGGTAGGTGCTATTACAACTCCCATTTTACAGATGAGGAAACTCAGAGTCACTGAGAACTTAAACAGCATGCCCAAGATCCACTGCAGTAAGTGGCAGAGCCTGCATTTTGACCCAAGCAGTTTGACCACGAATGCAGTCTTTAAAATCTCCATGTTCTTCTGCTTTCAAGAGCTAACTTTAGGTGACTTAAAATGTCCTGTGCTGCCTTTCAGCACACATATGTTGAGAAGTTTTGTTTATGTACTTTTAACAGTTTTACTCAGTGAATTTTTAAATTATCTATTTCCAGCTGTGACACAGTGCTACATGTTTGTTGACCAGAGTGTCTTGCAAAATTAGTTTATCGAACAAGTCTAGAACCCGTAGAATAAACCTTCCAAAGTTTGAAGTGAAACTTGGAATAAATTTTGGATTAAGTTTTATATTCTAGATTTTGCTTGTCTTGTATTCATTCATTTAAAACATAGTTCCTCATTGCAGTTAAGTGAATATTAAATATCAGTATTCTGTGTGTGGGGGGTGTGGGTGTGGGTGTGATGTTGTTTGGAAGGTAAATTGTGAGGATTTTCAACTACTTTAGTTAAATTCTCCCGTTTCCTTTACACTAACTGGATCCTTATAATTTGAGTAGGGAATCCTATTCCTTTCACTGCTTTGAGTACTAGTGATGTGTCCCTTTTCAGAATGGTAGAATTACTTCAGACCCAGGGTATGGAATTTCTTTTCTTCCCTCCCAGTAACCCAGACTTCGTCAAGACAACAAAGCCTGGAGAAAAAAGGGCATGTGTGTTACTGGTGTCTTTACTTTGGCAGCCCCTGTCAAGGACATTGAAAGCCATTTTAATGCTGGTGGAGATAGTGGAGTTACACTGTCATTGTTTCCTGTGCTCTGGCGCAGTTGCCCACCACCATTTCCTCCAACCACAAGTTTAATTGAGTGTATTTTGAACAAAAAAAATGTGGCTGTATTTAGGGCTTGGCCGTATTAGGGCAATTGATTCCCACTTTGTGGGAACATTTTCAGTATAATGTTCTGACGTCCCATTGGTATATAATGAAGAACACAAAAGTATGCCAAGCACTGTTTTTTTTTTTTGCTTGACCTCGTTAAGATTTTCTACAAGTTTTTGAAGTAGATTGGCAGAATTGCTGTCAGTTGAAACACTTCACTCTTGAGGCCCTTTAGCTATGTCCCTGCTAGGGGTTACCGTGGAAAAAGAAGTGAACTAGCACATGTCTGAGAAGATGCAGGAATATGGGGACAAATCAACCAGTGCATACCAGATTAACAAAGGATACCCTAGCAAGTCTTTCCTCCTGCTCTCTCCATGGAGTCTCACTCTTAGATTCAGCTTAGCCCTCCTGGGAAAAGTCTAGAAAATTTCCTTTTCTTGCTCTTGTGCTTCATTTTATCCAGGTTTTACCAGATAGAAACTGGAATGTGCTTTTTGGGGAAGTGAGTGCCTTATACAGGGGATTGGCTGCCCTTAGGAACCCACTTTGTAGTTGAATAGATTTTCAGAGGTTAAAGTAAAACCCTTAAGTTAAAAATCAAGTATTCCTTATGCGAACTTTTATTTTTCAGTGCATTTAAATACAGCACATAACTTGTGGATCTTAGGAATGAAAGTCTCCTGAGGAATCAGATAGACTTTTGGGGTGGTTTTGTAGCATATATTAACATATATTTTGGAGAAAAGCCTAAGTAAAAATAAGATCCAACTTTACATATATTTTATAAATATATATAAGTATATAATATATATATGGGCATACATATATATACACATATATATATATTTGTTTTAGAGTTTGTGAAAGCCTTTTTATATCTCTTCTCTTTCTGTGATGTACTTTCACTAGTTATTTTAAACTTTTCTCCAGTTCTCTGAAGTTTAGCCTTTCTCAAGTCTTGCCCTCTGTGTTCTGTTGTGCACTTTCTCGGCAGTTCCCTCGGTTTCTTACTGTTCTCTCACTCCTCTGGTTTTCATATACTAGAGTTGATTTGAGAGGACATTTTTTGTCCAATATAAGTGGCTTATCTCATAAGTCATTTTCAGATCTTCATGCTTTCTGGTGTTCCATCTAAAAAGAGAAACATCAAGATTCCTTCTTAAGTGTGTTTTGTTTAGGATCTCAACAAAAGCCCTTTCATTGCTTTGAGGAAAGAGACTTCTAGGAAAACAAAAGAAATAAAAAGAGATTGATTTTATGTGTTTGGGAGAAGATATGATTATGGTATTTGTAAAGTGTAAGCTCTATTTAAAGTTATAAAATTCCATCGTGGTCTTGAAATTTGAGAGTAATCTTTATTTGCTGGTCTTCAGAATACTTTCACTTTTATTAGTTGATACATAGATATGTATTTGAACAACGCTTTGTTCCAGAGGGGTAAAGTAGAACAAAAAGAGGTACTTGTCTAGTGGTTCAAGTCAGAATAAAATTGTGTTCCTGGTTACCTTGGATTTGAGGTCAGCATGTTCACATAGGGATTTTTAAAAGCCAGGGTATGCCCATTGACTCACACGTCTGGTTCAAGTTTGAGGTTTTATCTTATGGTGGGTTTTTTTGTTTGTTTGTTTTTTAATGTCTCAGTTAAATTAGTGGACCAGGCTTCATCTAAAATATATATGGGACAGGGAGGTGAAAGGATCATAGATAATCAAATATTTTATTTTGGACCAGTTAGATGAAGTACGTTTATATATCACCTGGGACATGAGGAGTAGGTAGAAGCATTTCAGCTGCCTGGTAGCTAGCTGTGTGAAGGCTAGAAGTAGATTCCATTCCTTCTCCCCTCTAGTCCTGAATATCTAAGGCCAAATGGCCTAGTTAGTACTAATCCACATTGTTCTGTTAGAACAAATTTAAGTACTCTCTTACAGGGTTAGTATAAGTATAATTTAATCTGCTTATCATCATTATCAAATAGCATCTGATGCCCACGTGCTTGTGGCTTTGTGCTCCGCCTGTACAAATCAAGGTAGGACACTCATGGTCCTGCCTACTGGAGTTTGCAATCTAAAGGATAAGAGATTATTTACTAAGATGAATAAACAGCGAAGTACTTATTGGAAGCTATAACAAGAAGATAATTGAAACAGTGATAAAGAGTAAACCTTTACATTAAGTACAGCATTAAGAAATGACTGTTAGACCTAGTGTGACTCAGGGTAGGAGTATGAATTAGTCTCTTGGACAGAAAGAAATTACACAGAAGTGCTTCCTCCCCTCCCGCTGCCAGCTCCCAGGATATGCACATTTCTAATGAGATTTTTCTGAAGTAGAATATTCTGGAGAAAAAACGTTGTAGTTTCATTACACTCATTTTTAATGCCTGTATCATCAGACAGGTGACACATGTGGCATAAATAGTAGTTTTGATTTTTTAAAAAAGATTTTATTATTTATTTGACACAGAGAGAGATGATAAGTAGGCAGAGAGGCAGGCAGAGAGAGAGAGGAGGAAGCAGGCTCCCTGCCGAGCAGAGAGCCTGATAGCCTGATAGCCTGGTAGCCTGGTAGCCTGATACGGCCCTTGATCCCAGGACCCTGAGATCACGACCTAAGCCGAAGGCAGAGGCTTTAACCCACTGAGCCACCCAGACGCCCATTGATTTCTTTTTTTCTACTTTCTAAAAGTCTTCCTGGAGGTTTCCTTGCCTGTGGTTCTGGATGTATTGGCATACTCATTACATCATACCTCCTTGTCCTGAAACATGCTGTACACTGTGGGGGGTTATTAGAGTTTTTTGGCAGAGCAAAAGGAGGGACTGTTCCAGCCAATGCAATGGGTTCTGTTAAAAGCTCTTGGAAGACAAATTGAAGAGACCAGTGATTTGGTCCTGCTTCAGTCACCGTGTCAACGTGGGCCTGGACAAGTCCCTTCATTTCTCTGGGTCTGTTTTGTCATGTGTGAAGTGATGGCACCATCTTATGTCATAAGGTCATATAGGTGGTAAGGAGGTAATACAATGAGTTTGAGATCTTTCCAAAAATAATCTAATGCAGTGCAGCATGATAAGTATTACCAAGAGACTTTTAACTCATGGAGTTCGGTATTCACACTGAGGCTTTATTAAAATTGAACCATTTTTCAGAGACTTGAGACAGAACTGAAGTGACATGTTTTTGTTTACTTTTTTTTTTTTTTTTTTTACTTTGAGGTTGTTATTGGTAAAATAAAGACCTTAAGTTTTTAGAGGACTGTTAGGACACCCAGCAGGCTGTAACTCAGACCTGGATAAGGGTGACTGGGAGTTCAGGAATATTTCTAGGAGCATGGTGCATTTGTTTTTCAGAATTATAAGCTATTTTTATTATCAAGAAAAAAATCTTATTTGGCTGAAGTGGGAACTATTGTTAAGCAAAGCGATACCCACTGCACCATGGATGATATTCTGCAGCGGCCAAATCATTATTTTACTTTGTGTGTGTGCATGTGCTTGTATGTATTCATATATACATGCACACATGCACATGTACATACACTTAGGTATATATTATATACCCAAATGGAAAGGAGTTCTGGATAGAAAAAGTAAAAACAAGGGGTGCCTGGGTGATTCAGTCAGTTAAGCGTCTGCTTTCGGCTCAGGTCATGATCCCAGAGTCCTGGGATCTAGTCCTGCTTTGGGCTCCCTGCTCAGTAGGGAGCCTACTTCTCCCTCGGCCTGCCGCTCCCTCTGCTTGTGCTCACTCTCTCTCTCTCCCTGACAAATAAATAAATAAAATGAAAAAGAGAAAGTAAAAACAGGATATAAAGTTACATGATTAGTTGTAAATTGATTATGCACATATGGAAGAGAGATAGCACTGTGTAGCAGCCCATGGCTGCCAAGGGGGGGTTGAACATTTAATTTTACTCTTTTGTGTATTATTTTTTGTTGGTATTTTGGATTTTGCTCTGATGAATTTGTGTGGCTTTTGTGGTTTAAATTATTTTAAGTGTTAAATAGTCTTTGGAATACTCTGTGGTATGAGGGGGGGAGGTTGATGGGTTAAGGATAATATTTGTGGAGAAACCTGATTTGAATAAAAACTCTTCATAGAAATTTTCCTCTTCATTAAAATAACTGGTAGTTCCTGTTATTAAAAGTAATATGCTATGAATTTTAATGTGCTTAACACCTAAGTTCATTACGAGCCTTTAGGAGGCCAATTTAATTGGTGATAGCTGATAATTGTCAGCAATGTACATATGCACAATTTTTACTACTTGGGTAGGGTCACTGCTTCTCCCACGTGCTGGTCTTCAGTTGGTGATGGAGAGAGAGATCAAGTTAAGATTTATTTGAAATATGTTTAGAAAAAGTGACACAGCCTTTTGGATTTTGGGAGAACTCAGAGAAATTGAGAGGCTTGGAATAGATATTTTTAAAGCTAAGATGTGTACAATAATTTTGAGTTCTGAAATGTGAATTGGTCATGTTAACACATTGTGATTTGGCTTAGTAGGTGGTATCAAGAGATGGACCAGGCATGTGGTGTTTTAATGCACAGACTATAGATCTAAAGAGAGCCTTGATTTTTGTCCTTGTGGCTTTAGGTTGTGTTTCTCATGGTTTACTTGTGAGGTCAACTTAAGGAAGTCCCTTTGCACTCACAAAATGCTTTGGCTATCTGTGTGAACTCCTGGTGGGTGAATCTGATTTGGGAACTGGCACTGTGCTTATTTCTCCAGCCACTGTTTTTCTTGGTGTGGGCGAAAAGGAACAAATGTTTTATCCTGATTGTACAAGTCCCTTGCCTAGTGTGAATTGTTAGGTCTGCACTATGAGGTCATGTCCTTGGCTGTAAAAGTTAAGTCTTTCCCTTTTGCGTCTGAGTG
The DNA here is from genome assembly GCA_004023965.1 of Spilogale gracilis. Lineage (NCBI taxonomy): Eukaryota > Metazoa > Chordata > Mammalia > Carnivora > Mephitidae > Spilogale > Spilogale gracilis. The sequence continues at coordinate 7,365 of PITA01030425.1, read as the reverse complement.
CTGAAATACTTGGTGAGTTCCTACTTACTGAGTATTCTTTATCTCAGGTTTGTGAAAAATGATTATTATGTAAAAGAGGAAAAACAGGATGGACTTTTCCAGCTAACTGGGCATGTAATAGTGATTTCCCTCAACTCCACCCCATCTGTAAATGGAACATCCATGACTCACTTCTCAGGGTCACACAGGCACTTTTGTAACCAGTGCTTGAATGGGAGGGTGGGTTGGGGATGGAAGGAGATGGGCTGGCATCCCACTTGTCTTTAGGCAGAAACTGTCCAGCTGCCTTTATAATGGACTTCTGAAAAGGACAATGTGCCTTCTCACACACTGTGCCACATATCTTTTTTTCTTATTGAGCTGCCAAAATAATGCAATATATGAAATGCAATAAATGTCGCCATTAATACTGTAACGTTGTGGGTAAGTGTTGTAGAGCAGAGCGTTCCTTCTGTTATATAAGGTTTTAGTATTAGCGTGGGTAATCTGGATCCCTGATTATCATATGCCTCTCTTTAACTGTGTGACTTTCATTTATATATTTTTAGAATGCTTTTCTAGTTATTTGTCCCTGTACCCTTGTTTAATTTATAGGTTATACTCTAGAATTTGTGCCCAGCCTAGTGTTATAAGGAGATATGTATACTGCTTTCTGAAGATGATTTTATCACTATACCTAACTTTCTTTTATCATAAATAAAAGCACTTCTGTATTTGTTATAATGTATCTGTAAGTAAGTGATCACTGGTATTTGATTATCCACTGTTGTCTAATTGAAAATGACAACCAAGTCATGCAGGGACCTAATGTGAGAGTAGGCACAGGTGCAGTTGAAATTTATCCCCCCAAAACCAGGGGTGGACAGATTGAGACCCCACATATTTGGGGGGGACTTTAGTTTCCAGTAAGGTTAGTTGCATATTGGAAGTTAATTATTATGCAGCACATGTAAACAGCCTAAACTCTTGCGTGTTTATGGTGGAACTATTTTTTCTAAAAAAATTGATAGTTGACGTATTTGAATATCTCCTAGGTTGCTTGTATAATAGCTATAAGTAGAAATTAAACATGTACATTAATTTACCTGACAATTTAACATAAATAAACTTATAAGTGTCTGCTTTCTTTAATTTAGGTCTATTCGACACCCTGTAATACTAAATGCAGCACTGCCAAGATTTAATGGTCAAATGGTTATTGTTCAATTTTCTTTATTTGTGGCCCATTCTAACAAAAGGTGTGTGGATGTGTATGTTTACTATTTTATCCATGAAACTTTCCAGGGAATAGATGAACATTTACTTTGATAGTTTGACAAACAGAAAAATAGAATTTGCTTACAAGTATGCATGTATCAGTTAAATGGCATTGAGCGGATTTTTGCATTTCATTGGATAAATTCTGCTAACTAAACTTTTCATTCAGTTGTCATGGCAACTCTATTTCTTCACAAGTTGAAGACAAGTTAGATGTTAACCTGAACGTTCCTCGAGAGATGAAACAGGTGTTGATTTAAGATGTGTTAGGAAGAAGCAACAAAATCACCAATCTAAGCTGTTCTGCCTTTAACACCTTATAAATACTTCGTACTGCCAACTCTCTCTCCCTGGTGTATCCAGAAGATTGGACATTTTCTTTTTTCTTACATGTGAAATGGGTTAGGGTTATAGAAAAAAAATGTGTGTTACCAGTTAGCTTTTAATTAATTATCCTCATTTCTTCAAGGTCTTTTATAAAATATGATTAAGAAATAGTAACAAGAATATCTTTTAAATTTCCCACTTTAAAGCATGTATTTGAAAATAATTGAATGAAACAAAGAAATGTACATGCTGTGTTTAGAGCATTGATGTGGGAGTTCCTCTAAATCCTAGCCCTGTCATTGTGTCTAGTGCTTAATGCAGTGCTTGGCAGGAAGTTGCATTTAATAAGTACCTGTTGAATGAATAAATGAATGAATGAATGCATTTTAGAGTTTTAAAGACTGACAGTCCTTAAAGATTCTCTGGTATTCCAGAATCTGATCTCTAGAAATAGTAATTTTTTTTGTAAGGAACTCCCTTTCTTGATGTTTCTGGTATGCATTGTGGCATTGCTTAAAGGAATCTCATTTTGCACAGCTCAATTTCTTTCTTTCCATTAATGATAATGAAAAATTTTCTGGTATCAAAATCATAGGAAAAATATTCTAAAGGGACCTGTCTCCTTTCCAGAAATAAAACAAAACAAAACAAGCCACACAACTAAACCAAAAAACACACCTAAGTAATATATCTGGACCCAGTTATAAAATCCCATAGCTGTTGAAAGTAACCTGTTGAAAAAGTATTTAAACAATGTGAACCTCTCAAATTATTAGCTGTGTTGATAAATGTAAAACTCTGTTCTAAACTTTTTAGATTTCTTCTTGTGTGGCTTGGTAAACCTGAAATACACAATAATGTTAACTCATTGTTTTTTTTCAAATTTAAGATATAGCACACTTAATTATAAAACAATATTGGTCCTCTGAACCCTGCAGAGACTCTGTTTGCATGTTACATGAAGTAGGTACTTTAGAGAAGAGTTGGAATCATCTCTGCCTTCCATTTGAGAAACTAACTTAAACATAAGTTATAAATCTGGCATGTTCTTTAAGAAGTATATAACCCAGACTAACATATAAAGATGACCTACACTGTGTGAGGAAGTGAGCTAGGAGTAAACATTTTGACCAGGCATAACGGGCAATGACTGTTTGCTTTAGAATGGTACAGTGAATAAGTTAGTTGCTAGGACAGAAGGAGCTGGCAGAACAGGAACTACTATCTCTGCCCAAAGGGCAAAGAAGGACCCCTGGCAGCCACTTGGTTCTCTCTTTTCAAGAACATTGGCACCAAGAAATATCCCACAAGTGGGATACTGTACATTTCTTGGTGCCAATGTTCTTGAAAAGTTTTTCTATAAATTATGATTTTATTTTGTTAAAGATTATTTGAATTTTTGAATGAATTTGAATTATTTGAATTTTTCTGAATTTTTAAATGCACCTGATTAAAAAATGAAACAATATAAAAACGATATACATTGAAGTACAAACCTCTCAGTTCACGTGCCAGTCTCTCTTCCAAAAGGCTACCATTATTATAAGTTTCCTTTATATACTTCCAGAAATATTCTATGCAAATACAAGGAAAAAAATATTCTCTTTCATTCGTGCAGAGTGGTAGTTGCCTATGTACTATTTTGTGTTTTGCTAATAGTTACCTAATATGCCGTTGAGTAAATGCATGTATGAATACTTTACTTAAACCCCGTGGTTCTGAAATCTGCCTGGACAGTAAAGTCACCTAGGGAGATCTAAATGCCCAAACTGCTTGCTTTCTCAGAGATCCAGATTTAATTGGTCAGGGATAGGGCCCTATGTGCCTGTCTTTATGAAACCCTCTCCAAGTAACTTTAGTGTGTAGACAAGCACACTAATATCAACTGGTCCCCCATTGATGGATATTTTGATTGTTTCCAGGCTTTTTGGTTGCAGATGGTGAACTGCTGGTCAGAAGGTTTTATGCATAATCTCAAGTATGTTTCTAGGATAGGAAACTGGAATGGAATTTCTGCCACGTTACTCTTCAGAGATGTTGCACCTATTTATACGTACCAGTAGCATACAACAGTGGCTGCTTAGTGGAGATGATTTCAAGTACCCTAAAGAAACAATGCTGACAGGTGGGGTGGTGGTGAAACTCGAACCTTAGCTCCCTCTTGGTAGTTGTTGATCACTTCTCTAGTCCAGCATCCCTGCATATTGTTTTAAGCTCTTTTGTCATTCAATTCAGCAGTGCTATCTAGACTTAATAGTGCTTGTCTTTTTTTGACCTCAGTGATTTACAAAAAAAAGTTCTCTGCATGAACATGTTTAAAAAAGCAAAATAACTGTAGTGGCTGGAGATATTCTTTAGACATTATCATTACAATAATAAAATCTAAAAGAATCCGGCGCCTGGGTGGCTCAGTTGGTTAAGCGACTGCCTTCTGCTCGGGTCATGATCCGGGAGACCCAGGATCGAGCCCCACATTGGGCTCCCTGCTCTGCGGGAAGCCTGCTTCTCCCTCTCTCACTCCCCTTGCTTGTGTTCCCTCTCTAGCTGTGTTTCTGTCAAATAAAAAAAAAAATCTTAAAAAAAAAAATCTAAAAGAATCATTATAGCTGTCTAAACAGCAGGAGAGTGCCTAAATTGTGATAGTTTCCTGGGATTATGGTGACTTATTAATGTCAAGCCACAGATATTTTAATATAACATTATATTAATGCATTGATTATATGATTATTGATATATAATTAGCATTAACTTATACTATGACAGTAATATAAAAAGGAAAATAAAAACGCTGATGATGTGATGGGGTAATGAGCTTGGGGATAAATGTCCTTAAATTTTAAGGATAATTTTAAAAATTATCTTTTACAATAATAAAATTGGGCAAAAATGAGAATTAGGGAAAACATCAAATTCTTTTATTATGCAAATAGCCATTTATGGTTTTAAAGATGTATTTTCATATTGCAAATGTTGTTAATTAGTGGAGACAGAATATGTAAATGGCTTCTTTGAAATCTTTTAAGATGCCTATAAATAGCTCCTTCTCAAGAATTTTAAGAGACCCATTCTCTAATATTTGTTAAAAATAAAACTTGTACACATACTGGGCACTGTGCTGGAGTTGCTTCTACTTATATCCTCTCACCCATGTCTCATAGTTCTCCTTTAAGGGTAGGTATTTTTTTTTTTTTTTTAATATTTTATTTATTTGACAGAGAGAAACACAGCCAGAGAGGGAACACAAGCAGGGGCAGTGAGAGAGGGAGAAGCAGGCTTCCTGCTGAGCAGGGAGCCCGATGTGGGACTCAATCCCGGGTCTCTGGGATCATGACCTGAGCCGAAGGCAGTCGCTTAACCAACTGAGCCACCCAGGCGCCCACTACTTCCTGGTCTTAATCCCATCTCTTGGCCATCTCCAGATTTTAGGGAAATGGCAAGTAGCCTGTCTTCATCAAAAAGTGGAGTTCCTTCTCTGAAGGCATTGGGGAGCCACTACAATTTTGAGTAATGGATTGGTAAAACAGTTTGCTCAGCACAGGTACCTTGACCTAAATTTTGGTGCTGGGATCCAAGTTAGTACAGTTTTACTGTATATGACATCAGCAAGCAGAACATGTATGTATTTCTTAGTCTTCCTGCTTTCCCCATCCCAGGCCTTTGTCTCCAAGGGGAAAAGCCACACATGATCACAAGCCAGTGACATTATGTTCGCACCTTTATGGCTTTCTTCCAGCCTGTGGCAGAATCCATACTTGGTAAACAGGTAGAGTTACCTTTTGTTTTGTTTTATTTTGTCTTTTTTCTTTTGTTTCAATAAACACTTTATTGTTTAGAGCAGTTTTAGGTTTAAATAAAATTGAGGGGGAGGTACAGAGATTTCTCAAACAGCCCTGTTGCCACGCATGTATACCCTCCCTCATTATCATCGTCGCATACCAGAGTGGTACCTTTTTACCAAGGATGAACCTACACTGACACATTATATTCACCCAAAGTCTGTAGTAAACCTTAGGGTTCACTTTTGGTATTTTCCATTCTGTGAGCTTGGGCACATGCGACATCACACCGAGTATTTTCACTGTCCTAAAAAACCTCTGTGCTTGCCCTAGTCATCTCTCCCCTGGTGCTCAGCTATCTCTTTTTATATCTCAGGACCTCTTTTTCTCTCGAAGTAGTTTCCTGAGAGTTCTGCTTCTTGTATTTATTAGTTTCTCAAACATTTGTGAGGAGGCATTTTGGCTGTGTCCTAAAATTCCAGACTTAAACCACGGAGAGGAGGAGTTTGTGTTTGAGGACTAGCTCAGTTACTCATGATAGTCAATTTTTTTTTTTTTTTTTTTTTAACAAACAGAAAAGGGGAAAGGGGAAGAGAGGGAGAGGCATTTTCAGAAACTAGAAAAAGGAAAAGCTTTGAATTGTCCAGTAATCTTATCTTACTGAAGTGCTAAGTACTGCCCCTAAGAATTGCATGGAGTACCAGTTCAGATAATGTGCTATGAGAAATGTGCAACCTCTGTGTGTTCCCCAAAAAGCTGTTAAAAAGCAGTCTAGTTGGTCCACATGCAAACTCACACTTTATCATTGTGTCTTCCTTCTTCTAGTCTTCTTTCCTTCAAGTCCAGGGTGTACTGGACTTGGTTCTTACAGCTGATTACTGTGCTATGCTGCTCTTTAGATTATTCCAGTGAGTATTGCGTTTGGACCCTAAAAGTCAGTATTGTGTTTATCTTAACATAGCAGTAGCAATGTGAGTTCTCTTGAACTTGCCTAGACCCACTAGCATGTTAAGTAGCTGTTTAAGAGGAAGCTTCTTTTCAGAACTGTGTTATAATCAGCACTTCATTGTCAGAATTGCTGTAGTCCAATCAGCAGACCATAGTAGGTGTCTTACCTTGGATTAAAGTGTTGCCATAATGTCAGACCTATGCTCTTTATTTTAGGAGCCTTTATGTGCAAGGCACTGGGTCTTCAATACTCCAGAGATATTGTTAGTCAGGGAGGGACATAGTTATCCTCAAGGAGAAAAGTGAGCAGAGGGGATCTCCTCTCCTTCAAAACAAATCCTGAAGTATTGTTAATCTATCAGTTATCACCCCTTTGTTTAGAAGACTCCCCTTGTCTACCTATCCTAGAAATATTTGGATTATGGGGCCTTGACCAACTCTGCCCTGTGTGTTGGGGCAAGTAGTGTTCAAATTTTTCTTCTTTTTTTCTTTTCTTTTTCTTGGTTGGCTGGGATTCCCAGTAAGGGTTTTTCCTCACCATCAGATTAGGTCCTATATGACCTTTTGGGAGCAGAGGAGGAGGTCATCTGACCTACATTGGTTTAGGCTCTGGGTGGCCTAAAATTCTCACAGCTGGAATTCTTCATCTGGTCCTGTCCACTTCTAGAGCCTGGCCCAGTCCAGCTTACTAGGATCTGAGGCTGAGATTGGGCATCAAAGCTTAGCAAGTAATTAAGGGTTTTATAGATCTCCCATTGCTTTCTGTGAATGTAGTTTCCTTGGGGACCTAACTGGTATGCATGGAGGTATGTGAGGTATATTTTAGAGGAAAAACTGGATGGGATATGAAAGAGAGAGTGAATTGTGAACAAAGAGAATAAGTAGTTTTTAAAAAGTAATAATAATCGGGGCACCTGTCTGGCTCACTCAGAATATCATGCAACCCTTGATCTCTGGCTTGTGAGTTCAAGCCCAGCATTGGGTGTAGGGGTTACTAAAAAAACAAAACAAAAACCTCCACAAAGTAGTAATATAAAGAACAACTTCAAGGTTTTGA
>PITA01030424.1:0-16524 GCA_004023965.1 Spilogale gracilis | reverse complement strand
CCAGAATAAGGACAGATGACTTTCACATATTTTCAGAGATCTATAATCTCTGTAGACAAAAAACGCAAAGACATCTTCAGTAACACACTTAACATGTGTGGTCTAATATACTAAGTGACCTATGTGTGACCACCAGTAGAACATGCTTATCTTTTGAAATGACAGGAAATAGAAGAATTGACCACATCTAATTGGCCCCAAAGAAAATCACAGCAAATCACCAGAAGTAAAATACGTCCCCAAATCACTGATGATAATGCCGCAAGAATCAGAAAATAACAAACTAAGCCTATGTGCCTGATGTGGGGAGGAAAGATGTAGCCAAAGCGGTATTCAGGGGACAAATTATAGTCTTAAATGAATTTCTTTGAAAAATTAAAATGCTTAATAAAAATGACTTTTTCAAGAAATTAGACAGACATAAAGGTCAGTGGAACTACCACACACACAACAGAATGGGTCAACTTAATTAAAAACACCAACCAGACCAAATGCTAGTGAACTTGCGCGGTAGTCCAAGCTCTCCTAGCTGCCAGTGGGAGGGCAAGGTGGTACAACTATCTCAGGAAAAGTCGGGTATTTTCTGGTATTTCTGAAAAAACTCAACACACACAACCCCTGTGAACCAATGATACTACAGCTAATATTTACTGAATAGAAATGAAAATATATGCCCACCAAAACGTGTTTGAGAATCCACAGCTCCTTATTCATAAGAGCCAAAAGGGGCAAGGTACACGGGCGTCCATCAACAGGAGAGTGGATAAGCCAACTAGTGCGATCACACAGTGCAAGACCCTTCAGCAATGAAGCCGTGACCCACTAAGACAGGTATGACACGCATGCATCTCAAAAACTTTACATGAAGAGAAAGAAGCCAGTCTCGAGTGGTTATGTGCTGTAGAGTCTCATTTCTACAAAGTTCTAAAATACATAACACAGTCCATGATGGAAAAGAAATCAGAAGCATGGTTGCCTGAGGAAGAGAAGGTGCCTGAGAAGCTGCATGATGGAACTTTCTAGAATGATGACAATGTTGTGTGTCTGGACAGGGGTTTGCACTTCAGAGGTTTTTGCCTTTGCTGGACCTTATTAAGGGGATACTTCAGATCTGTGCACTTCATTGAATGTATGCTTTAACTCAAAAGAAAACCAAGGCTAGTACCAGATATTGAATTCCTGTTAATGATTTCCACACTGCAATATTTAAGTATAGGTGCACAAATACCTGTGACTTGTGAAATCCATAAAAAAGCAAGATGGGGGCGCCCGGGTGCCTCAGTTGGTTGAGCAACTGCCTTCGGCTCAGGTCATGATCCCGGAGTCCTGGGATCGAGTTCCACATCGGGCTCCCTGCTCAGTGGGAAGCCCGCTTCTCCCTCTCTCACTCCCCCTGCTTGTGTTCCCTCTCTGGCTGTGTTTCTCTCTGTCAAATAAATAAAATCTTTAAAAAAAAAAAAAAAAAAGCAAGATGGATTGATGGTGGGGACAGCGGCAATAAGGATAGTGGATAAAATATAAACAAAAAGGATAGTGGCAGGGTCTGCTGAGCAGGGAGCCCATTTCTCCTCTCCCTCTGCCCTCTCTCACACTCATGGGCATGCTGGCTCTCTCTCAAATAAATTTTGAAAAAAATTTTGGGGGGGAAAAAGAGTACCTTAAAGTTCAAAGAACGTGGTCCTTGGCAGGACAATTCAATATAGATGTTAATTTTCACCAACTTTACCTTAAAATTCATTCCAACTGCAATCAAAATACTATCAGAACTTTTCATGGAAATTTAGGGTGTTCTTTAACAAAGCACAGTAGGAAGACCATAAAATTACTTGTGACTATTGATAGACAACCAAAGAAAAACTTTAATTTCTGTATGACCAAGACATAAGAGATAAATAATTACTAAAAATCAGTAAGGAACAATGTTAGGGCGGTGAGCAAAGGCTACAAGGAGACGGGTGGACAAAGAGGAACCGTGAGCGCCAAGAAGCGTCTATCTGCGAGCAAGCATGCCTGAAGTGGCCGCCACGGGTTTTCCTCCTTCAGCGTAGCAGACTCGAACAAACAACCGGGCAATCACCTTGGAACTTTAGGAGAAATGCGTCCTCCTACCTCAGAGAGACAACCGTGCCTGCCTCCTCGGCAGGATCACTTCTAAAAAGGTACATCTTTCAGACTTTCCCCTAGAGAAACAAACACCTGTCTTGGGACACACGGGGTGACCACAGCGGATGTGGGATGGGGGAGACTCTTGTCACCGCAGGAATATCACATGCTCCTCCAGGGACAGAGATGGGGAGAAAGACAATCAGGGAAATTCAAAATAGGCTGACACCCTGCTCATCCATCAAGTATAATATCTTTCAGGAAAAAATTTCAGCAGCATCGGGATGGGGTAACCCTCCAGGCACACACAGGTGTGAAATGCTAAGAGAGGTCCCTCTCCAGCACCCCCGCGGGACTGCGGAGGCAGTCCTGGGGCCCATGCTGGGGGGACAGGATGGGGAAACTTTCACTTCACAGAACAGCCCACATGATGGATGGCAATGTGCTGCTTTAATCCTTAATTAAAAACCAGAAGAAAATAAATGCAAAAATATTGTTGAGTTTTCATATAAAATTTAAATATGCAAAGAGAATTGGTATTTATGTATTTAATAAATTATATCCTACATGCATATAAATTATATTTGCCTGTTTTCCAGTATCGTATGTCTATGTTATATATTCATATACATAAGATGTCTAAGTATGAAAATACAAAATAGGTCAACTTTTGAAATCATGGACACCTTTTCCAGAGCCGCCTCACTGTGGCCGTGATGTCATTTCTTCTAACCTTGCTCTACACACAAATGATTATTAAGGACAAATGCTCTGACAGTACTGCTCAGCATGGGATGTTCTCCAAAATCTACCTTCTGCGAATGGCGCCCGGCGTATGCCACCAGGGCCCCCATCTGCACACCCAGCCCGGTGGCCAGTGTTGGCGAGAAGCCGGGGGGCCACGGAGGAGCCACTGCTGACCGACACATAGCTTCTGTGCCACTGTTCACAATATTTGAAGTGAAGTAATGGCTCTCTGATCTGTCTGGACAAGAAATGGGGAGCCCAGGAGCTGCTGCTAAACTCAAACACAATCCCAAAGAAAGTACTTCTTGTGTGTAGGATGACAGAATGTGTAGGGTCCAGAGGAGAATGTCCCTAAATGGACGGTTACACAGAGAGATACCAGGGAAGAGACGCTTGGGTTCCCAGCCAGCACCCAGCCACAGCTCGATGAGGATGCACAAGCCAGGCTCTGAGCCTCAGTGTGCTCACCTCGGAAGGGGGTCGGTCACCCGCCTACACCGGAGGGCGCCCCGAGGGCGGGCCACACCTGCCACAGGCCCGCAGTGGTGGGTGGGGCTGGGATTTCAGTGAGAAGCGCCTCCGTGTTTCCAGGACCCTGGTGTCCCCAGCAACCTGTCCTGTATGTCCACACCCCTTCCAGCTGCCTTGTGAGACCACGATCGCCGAAAGGAACCTGCACCCACGCCGCTTCTCCTGCCACAGAGCCGTGGAACGCTGACGGTGTTTCAGCCCAGAGCAGCATCCTTGTGGGAGGTCCAGCCAACGTCCAGCAAATTCGGCAAAGACATGTCATTGCTGGAGTTCAATCCTGGATTCTTATATAACGGAAACCCTCGGCGAATGAGAAAATGGTTTGAGGTAAACAGATACTTACTGAAAGTTATGATTTGGGCTGTGCGTTGGACCTAAAAAGGAAAAAAAGAAAAGACAGATTATTAATGCTTCACGATTTGGAATCAGACTTTTTTCCAGGCTGGCCAGTGGGAAAGGCAGCCATAGCCCAGTGTGCTCATCTGCGGCGAGCTGACCTCGGGCCCCGGGCTCTGCTCCTGCCCAAGATTACACGCCAGGGATGGCGAAAACCACGGAATGTGGAAGCGGCCCGCTCTCTGTTTACGCAGAAACGTTTGGAGATATTTTTGGAGTTTTTGCTGTCTTTTCTCGCTCTCTCCTCATCTAACCTTGACTCACAAGATCTATTTCCCCGCTGGGGTCCAAATGGTCTGGAGCCCGTGTGACGGGGCTGGGGCAGTGCGGAGACCATCTCCCCACTGGGATCGAGGACGCATCCCTCCCGGTCGCCCCCTGTGATGAGCGTGTCGCCGCACTCTGCTCTGGGCCCTTCTCCGCTGGCCCAGTCCTCTGTGGGCAGCGGCTGCCTGTCTCCCTCAGCGTGGCCGGCCTCACCGTGGGGCCACCGCCCGCCCACGGCCGTCCCTCTCCAGCTCGAGGTTCCCCTCTGCGCATGGGGTCTCCAGATCACTGCACTGGGCCTACTGCCTTTTACGGCTAGTGAATGGGAAACAGGTGAAGGCAGGACCTTCTGCGCAACGAGAGGTCTCGGGGAGTGGCTGTCTCGATTTCCCTTCTGCGACCTTGTTTCCAACAGCACTTTAGCCTCCTGTTCCGGGACCGGGAGCCGGCCGCCTGGGAACCGCACGCGGGGCTGCCCCGACTCACCGAGCCGCACGAACAGCACCCCGGTGGCGGTGATGGTCTTCAGGCCGTTGGTGGCCACGCACTGGTAGTAGCCCGTGTCCGTCGTGTCCAGGTCTTGGATCCTCAGCCGGGAGCCGTACTCCGTCTTGCGGACGATGAGCCGCCGGGGCTCCTGCACCACGGGGGCGTCGTTCTTCAGCCACCGCACGGTGGGGGTGGGGTTCCCGGCCACCTTGCAGTGCAGAATGGCCGTCTGGCCTTGGACTATGGTGATGTTGTTCACGGGCTCCAGAAAGTTCAGAAAGTAGCCTGCGGAGGAGAGTGGTCACAGAACAAAGCTGAGGGAGGGCGGGGAGCACGGGGCTGCCCGGCACGCCTCCCGTGACCTGCTCATGTAAATGCAGTCCATTCCCATCACTCACAGTACTAATGTTCTAGAATGTTCTGAGAACATGGAATTACCAAGCCACTGCTCCCAGGGAAATACAGACAGCATTTTCATCCGCCATGGTATAACTCATTTTATGTGTCTCTGCTTGAAGACGCCTTATGAATATGTGCTGTTGATTCACTAACATGAGCTCACGGCCGACACTGCGTGCCTGAGGGATGCTTATCGAACACCTGTCTTCTCCGTAAGACATGTCACAGCGCCCTGCTGCTTAGGAACGCCGGGCAACACTTCCGTACCATCACTGGGGAGGGGGATTTAAAACTGCAAAGTCACCAGCAAAAAGCCAAAACATGCAAAAAACCTAAGACTACCTAGACCACAGAAAGGACACCTGTTCACAGTATGAGCTGGAAGAATTAGACGACGTCCCCATGCTGGGCCTCAGGGAGCAAAGCGTGAATCGGACAATTCTCAATTTTCACGGCTCTGGGCATGTCTGTGAATGACCGCACAGTGGCCCGGTGGGTCCCGATTGTGGGGTCACAGGCACACTTTGGAGGGCAGTGAACTTGAGAATATGGAGGTCCAAAGTGAGCATCAACTGTGACTCTCTTCACAAGCACTAGAGCTGATCTAATCTCACTGACCCGTGATGTGATTCACGCTCGGAAAAGCCATCCTCTTCCCTCCCCACCACCAGGTATAAGCCTCAGGAAGGAAACACCTGTCGCAAAATAGACACAACCTCGAAAATGAGCTAACCCTTGGCCTGGACAGAACAAGGATGTCAAGGCTGAGTGCTGCTCCCGGCATGTCGGGCAGAAGCGAAGAAGCTGTGTAGGGATCCACGTGGGGCGGAGACAGCAGGTTCTAGAAAGACCCGGAGTACAGAGCCCGAGGGGCTGGACTGTGGAGCTCCGTCCAACCAGGGCTGGGGACCGTCTGCTGGTGACGTGGGCCCCGGAGGACAGGAGGAAGTGAAACAGATGACAGGGGAGAGGGGTGTGTTCACGTGCGGTGTGTTGTGTGTGTGTGTGTGTGTGTGTATTTGTAGGGTGCGTGATGCATGTGTGAGTGTGTGAACACGTGTGGCATAGGTCAGGAACTGGAAGATAATGCTGTCAAGATGAACGCACACGCTAAAATACCACAACACACACACACGAAAACTAAAGCTAGACAGATAAGACAATCGGCCATGAGATGAGCCCATCTCAGACAAAACTAAGAGAATAGAGCAATCTGAAAATGACCATGAAATATACTCATGTTCTGAATCTTCTGGCTTGAATCAGGGTGGGTTCCTATCCTTTTTTTAAAAAATGAAGTTGAACGATGGCGCCTATCTGTATTAAGGAAACTACAGGGACCCTTCGGGTATGTTTCACAGGCTGGGTGATGGCCCCTAGATGCTGGGCGACAGGAAGCGGGAGAGGGATGGAGGCTGTGGATTGTAAGAAGCAGGGATAGTTTTTCTTGACAAAGGAGAGTGGACAGAAAGCTGTCTCAGAGGTGTCACGAATTAGCACTCATTATTACCCACATCATTAGATTCTACCACGATTCTCTCGTAGCCAACCCTCCTCCCGGTGCACTGAATTAACTTGTGGAAGAGAATTCTCGTGGGGGCACAAGTGGTTGCTTTGACACAATCCCAGTGACAGATGACAGTACCCTCAGCATTTCCCTGTGTCCTGGCCAGGGCCCAGCTGCATCAGAGGGTTTCATAGGAGGCATTTTCAAGTTGCTTAATATTCAAATGTTCCATCAAGGTTTGCATAACACGAACGCATAGTGGGGTTTATAAAATAGTCATCGAATTGTAACGTAAAATAGCAAATGACACATTAAAGTCACAATGACCTTTTCTCCGCTAAAGCAGAATCATAACTGTCATCTCCATACTGAAGACACTTCCTCCAAAGACCTGTGACAGACTGTAGCTTCCCAGCAGACACAGAGACTGGCTTCGTGGAAAAGGTTGAACATGAGGGTCTGGGTCTCCTAGCTGTCCAGCAAACATCTAGAAGGAGCTGGCCTGGGGGTTCTGGGAGCCAGGACATGGTGGTCACTGACTGTCTCATCTCCTCCCTCTGGTGGACCGGTTTGACAGCAGCTCTGCCACCACTCCCTCCTCTTCTAGGACCCCTGCACACATCACCTTGGGGCAGCTCCACCGGATAGCTAAATATCCTCAAAGATAGAGGAGGATCTTCCTCAACATGGAAACGTTTATTTAGAAAGGGCAAGAAAGGGACTTAGAAGTCAGAGAAGATTAGGGGGACCATTCCTTTTGTACAACGGAGGAGACCTGAGGAAAAGCCAGCCAGTAATTTTTGCCCGATTACTGCAAAGAGACCCGGTATCTGTTTCTTCTCCAGAACATCTTTCTTACGTCGAATGGGTATGGAACATGGCATCGTTCTTCACAACACCTGCTCCTCCCACATCCGTGGTTCACAAACTGGTAAGCGTTAGGCCCAGTCTTTCAGCGTTCCCTGTTCTCCTGCCCCTTCTGCCCGCTGCACGGCCACGAAGAGCTTGGGGCTAAGCCCACCCCACCGGGCAGGACACCGTGAAACCGTGTACCGGCGTTGGAACTGGGGCCATTCAGCGACAGCACCAGTATTTCCCTGTGAGACGCTTTCATTGTCAGAGCTACCGTGGCCGGAAGAAACGCACCTGTGCTAGAATCAAGCCCCGCACACCACTGATTTAATCATTAAAGCACTCTTGGCTCTATCCGTTTATATGAAATATCCAGAACAGGTTGATCTATAGACACAGAAAGCGGATGAATGCTTGCCAGAGGCTGGGGGAGGGGAAATTAAGGAGGGACTCTTAGTGGGCGTGGGGTCTCCCTTTGGGGTGCTGACAATGTTTGGAACCAGAGCTTGCTGATGATTGCACAACATTACATGTGTAGTCCTGGGTCAGAAAATGCCCCTGAAGGGGAAGGGGGGACACGTCGATGAACAAGGTGAGAGCAGGCGAGCAAACCAGGTAAAAGTGAGGGGTGGGTTGGGGTTGACGAAAGTATCAGGTGGGAGGAAGGGCCCTGAGCGCTGGCAACAACCCTCAACTTTGCTTGGATCCTGGGATAGGGCCTCCACTACTTCTTCCGAGCCTGAGGTGTCCAATTTTCCCGGAACACCTTCACGCTCAACAGTTGAACGCTTACCGTTGAAGCACACCATGCTCAGTCTGCAGAAAACAAAGGGAATAGAATCCAGTGATCTAGTCCCCGTGTGGCGCTCGTACTAATGCCTCTTGACCCTACCTCATCTAAACCAGCAGAGCTCACCTTTGTCTTCACGCTGGAGCACCTGGGAGCTTATGGAAAGACCACCTGCACCCCCATGGCAAGCAGGACCCACGAGGGGTGTGGGCGGTGCATTTGTCAAAGCTCTAAGTGTGGAGGGGGGAGTGTGGAGGGGGACGTGTGGAGGGGCCAGGAACACCCGCTATAAACTGCGGAGGACCCCCACCAACAACAACACACTATAGTTTCAGGGAACCAAACCCACCCAGAAACAAGCTCAGAGGAGGCCAGGAACAGCCCCAAGATGAAATATCACCGGAGGAGAACATCAGGACTGGAAAGAACATGCCTACACCAGTCCCAGGAAGGCGTACACGTCTAGACGCAGCAGTATATGAGGCCCTGTGCAGCTGCGGAATCTCCACGATGGCACCCACGCCCCGCCGAGGTCCTGAACCCACCTCCTTCACGCTCTGCAGGAAGCTCAGAGGCCGAAACCACGGTACCTAACATGGTGCTTCATGACTCATAGCGCCTTCCCTATGTGGGTAATTAAAACAGCCTTTGGGGAGAAATTAGGAAGATGTGTAATGGGGAATAGCTGATATCCATGGTATCAATTCATCTGGAATCTTCTCTACTCTTCCTACATGTGCCTTGACTGGAAGAGCGGGGGTCTCTGACTCTTCCCGAAACACGTCCAGGTGGTCCCACCAGAACACCTGGCCCTCAGATCTTTTTTTTTTTTTTAAGATTTTATTTATTTATTTGACAGAGAGAGAGATCACAGTAGGCAGAGAGGCAGGCAGAGAGAGAGGAGGAAGCAAGGCTCCCCGCTGAGCAGAGAGCCCGATGTGGGCCTCGATCCCAGGACCCTGAGATCATGACCTGAGCCGAAGGCAGAAGCTTAACCCACTGAGCCCCCCAGGCGCCCTGTCCTCAGATCTTTGCTGTTTCTCCAGGGTCAAGTCTCTGCCAAAAAGTCGTGTCCACAGAGGGTGATCCCCTGGCTGCCCCATCTAGAATAGCCTCCATTCATTTCTAATCTCACTTCCCCCACCACTGATCTAGGCCTGTTGCCATAGGAGTGTCACATTTGTTAAATTACAGCAACAGAGAGATGTCTGGACATCAAAAATAACAAATGTTGAGACACTGGGTGGCTCAGCCAGGTGGACATCTGACTCTTGATTTCAGCTCATGATTTCAGGGTCGTGAGATGGAGCCTTCTTTCTGTAGGGGAGTTCACTGTGCTGGGCGGGGAGTCTGCTTAAGGTACTCTGTCCCTCTCCCCAACACACACAAGCACACATGAGTGTGCTCTCGCTCTCTCTCTCAAAAACAAAAAAACAAAAAAAATTACTTTTGGGAGCATGTTTCTCAATTTTATAGCTACTTTTTGTCCACACTCAATAGAATGGGTTTTGATGGATCAGTCAGTTAAGCGTCTGCCTTTGGCTCAGGTCATGATTCCAGGATCCCAGGATTGAGCCCCGCATTGAGCTCCTTGCTCAGCAGGGAGTCTGCTTCTCTCGCTCCCTCTGCCCCTGAGTTCATGCTCTCTCACTCTCTCCAATGAATAAATATAAATCTTTGTAAAAAACAAACAAACAAACAAACAAAAACAAAAAAACGTGTTTCTCTAAGTGCTCAGTGCAAGGATTTATATATGTCTAGTAGATTAAGCTTGTCAAATTTTTCTAATTTTTAATACGTTTATCTCTAACTCTCAATGGCACCTGCGTTCACTGATGCTGTGCTTGTCAGGTGACTACAAGTAATTTTGTCAAGTTATATTTATATATTGGAAACTATGTCACTGGGTGTCTAAACTTCGCCTGACATTAAGGTAGCTACCTCAGGATATTTTGGTCTTACCCTGTATTTTTAATTTCTAACCTCATTTTTATGATTAAATTTTAGAGCTGAATCCTCTAAACAACATAATAATTTAACATGTTAATTGATATGTCTGAAGCGTGAACTATGAGTTTTCTAACTGGCAGGTTTAATTTTTAACGTTTTTATTTTGCGTTTTATTCTTCATTTCATTTTAATCCTCCTTTCCTATTCTCTATTGGATTTCTGGATTTCTTTCTTTATTCCCCATTTCTCCCTTACTGATTTATCAGCCTCTAAATGCTTCCCTTAGAGAAGAGCAGGTTACTTAGGTGTTTTCTCATCCCGCATCATATTTGCTCTTTGGGTAAAGGTTTGAGGCTGTAAATTCCTTCAGTCTTGGTCAAGGGTAAACTCTGACTTTCACACTTGAGTTAACAGTTCAGCTGGGTATAGAATTCTAAACTGGTGATTACACTGCCATCTTCTGGCTTCTTGTGTTTACTGCTGCAAGTCGAGGGGGACTAGTTCTTATTCCTTTGCGGGTTATCTGACCTTTCCCCTCGTAGGCTACTTTTCATATTTCCCCTCTGTCTTTGCCGTTCCCAGGCATCTCTAGCTGTGAATTTATTTGTATGTAGCCTTAAGGGGTCTCAGTACCACTCCCAATTCCATCAATTCTGTAAAACTCTCCACCAATACCTCATTGTGTCTCCATTTCCCTTTATCTCTCCTCTGAAACCTTCCAGACAGATGCTGAGCTTCCTCCTGTGTGTGGTTCCTCGGTGCGCTTCACTGCTTTTATATTCCTTGTCCCTCTTTAATCTCTAGCTGTTCACTCTCTACTCCTTGACCTGCCCATCAAGTTTCTCATTTCCCTGACTACAATTTTTATTTCTAGAAGGTCTTTTTGGTTTTCAGACGCACCACTGCCTTTTCTTCCTTTATCTTTAATCCTTCTGGCTTCCTTGTTTACTAGCTCATCACTCATCCCGAGCCTCTCCGAGCGTGCTTTGTAATTTTCCGCTGCAGGGCTGGTTTTTCCTGTGGGAAGCCCTGGAGGACTGGGTTCCGGCAGCAGGCAGGGCCAAATTTTCATGTTAACTCTAGGGCCTAGGATTCCCCCAGAACATTCCCGGCATGTAAACTGGGTTCACTGAGGTGTGAGTCCAAGTCTGATCTCTCATGGTAGCGCTTTGTGTGCTTGCCCCTCTGAGCCAAGGTTCAGGTGAGGACTGTAGTCCCTAGGTCTCCTGGCTTGCTGCCTAAGGCTTACCTAGCTCACTCAGTTCTCTGGGCCCCACAGATTCCCTCCGGTCTGACACTGAGACCCAAGGCTCCTTGCTACAGTGAGACTTCCAAAAGTTTCTGTAGCAGAGGATCATTCACAGGCCTTATTTAAGGTACAAGAAATGTAAATTCTTTCATTTTCCTAAAGGCAAATTTGATTTTTGTTGCAACTCTTTATTTCTCCTGATTGAAGGAAAGGTAATACCTCTGATTCCAAGTGAAATCAGTAACATGAAGGCATTTATGTATTCATGTGATCTCAGCCAGCCTTTCCCCACTCCTAGGTATTCTCTCTACAGTAGCATTTAAGCTCAGGGCAGCAGAAGCTCCTCCAGGATCAGTGCTTTGGAGGCTCTGATGCATCTGCAGAAGTCCAATGCCCGTCCCCAGCTTTGGCCAAAGTGCCCGTGACTTCCTGGTGTTCCTTCCAGCCTGGAGTCCGCTGATGCACCAAAAGCCCCAGAGGAACACCATCTTTCGTTGCCGGGTAGCCCATGTCATGAGCGCAAGACGCCTGCAGTAGACAACTCTGTCTCAGATAAATGAAACCATGGGGACATTCTCCAAGGCTGCAAACAGAGTGGGACCCCCTCAAGGGGATCCTGCCTGGCAGCATGAGGCTGTCAGAATTCGGCTTCCTCCCTATTCTTGGCTCCTAGACATTTTTCCATCTCTCTCTCTCTCTGCAAGCTCATCTAAGCTGTGACATCTTTTACTAATTTTTACGGAGCACTTGTATGTAATTTAAGTGGGAGGGTGGCCAACTTAGTTTGGTCCACCACTGTAGCCACGGTTAATTCTCTGGAGGCCGAAACGAAAGCCAGAAAGAAAGTTCTCTCAAGATGAAGTGCAATGTTGCCTCGGCCCTTGGCTTTATTCACGGGCACCCATTTAAAGTCCCGGCTTCATTTCCCTTTTATACAAAACACGGGGTTTCTACTAACTTTTGCTGAGCTCTCTTCTAGCTCACAAGGTTCCCTCTGGGACCCCCCCAAACTTCTCCAGACACAACTGAATGGCCCACGTGGGGCGGAACCCAGACAAGTGAGATCTGGCTAACTTGGATCAGTCGGCACCCCACAGTGCGAGCGGGAGAACAGAGGTCTCCCTTTTAATTAGCCGCGAGCATTACTCCCGCTGCACAGGCCAGCTCTCTGCTCACCCCTAACTCTGGACAGCAGCATGAAAACACACCGAAGGCAGAGGTCAGCGGAGAGCCCTTCACCATGGGATGTCACCCGGCCTCACTGTCAGATCAGTGATTAACGTTTTTTTTTTTAATTTTTATTTTTCAATTTTAATCCCAACTGTCCACCCACATGTGCACCGACTTGGTCAAGTTACTTAGGTGTTGGAGGAGCTGCGTGTTTCCCAGGCCCACTGACTGGTCTGGGAAGGAGATAAGGAAAGCCACATGCATGAGGGGTCACAAGGTCACAGGGCTTTAACTGGGAGGAGATAAAACAGACGACTGGCCTGACAGGGCAGGTGAGGAGGAGACCCAGAGAGCCACAGAGTTCTCTGCGGGAAGCATTTACGGGCCAATAAATCAGCCGGGGCTCGGGCAGTGGGTCATTCCTGCTCAGACGTTCCTGCTGAGCTGTCTAGTGGTCTGCACGGAGCTCGATGCAGATGGCGGCAGGGGCGGGGTAGGGACGAGCAGAGGGGCCGGGGACAGGAGAAGAGGCCACGAGAGGAGCAACCATGGGCATCAGAGAACATAGGAAAATGGAGCAAAGGAAATTTGAGGTCCTGAGAAAACTACGTGCAACTGTTGGCATGTTCGGAGGAGGCCATCCATCCTGTCGTGTGGTGAACAGTGGCCCCAACGACAGGTGCTTGGCCTAATCCCCGGAACCTACCACTGTGTCCCTATTCCTTATTTGGAAATAGGGTCGTGGCAGATATAATCACGTTATGATGAGGTCACATGGGGGGGGCCCTCGTCCAGTGGCTCGGGTCCCTATCAGGAGAGGGACATCTGGGCACAGGCGCACGGAGAAGACCATGTGACAAAGGGCACAGAGATGAGAGAGGTGCAGCCACGAGCCCAGGAATCCCACGCGTGGCCTTCAGAGCTGGGAGACAGTAGATTCCTGTGGCTTCAGACACTCGGTCTGCACTTCCTGGGTATGACAGCCCTGGGCAGCTACTGCAGAGGGGCAGGGGGCAGAGGACGGAAGGAGCCAGTGGGACAGGCCAACCCTCCACACAGGCCACACGCGGCCTCCCAAACGGCAGGCACAGGGGCACGCGTGCACATGGCAAGCAGACCCAGGGCAAGGGCCACGGAGGCAGACACAGACAAACGCAGAGAGAAACACATCCGAAGAGCAGGTGCACGCGGACCTCATGTGGCGAGAAACAGAGCCAGATCCGGAGAGCAGAGGGGCACACGCATGTGTGCACACACACATACACACATCAGACAGATGGTCAGACAAGCACACATGAGCAAGCCCACTACAGTGTGGGGGCCAAACCCAGTGAGCTAAGGAAGAACGGCCTTCCTCGTCTCCTCCAGCAGGGACGGCCGACGACCCAGACAGTGGCCGCCAGCTGCCGTGGCTCCTCCAAAGGACAGACGGCCAGACCCCTGCGAGGACAGGGGGCCAGGGTGTGGAAGGAGGGGAAATGAAAAGGAAGGTGTGGCGGCCGAAACCAGCCTCGCTGCTCCGGGAGCTGGGGCGTGTGCCCGCCCTCCCCACAGAGGTTCACGTGCGTGTGCGCGACACGTCTCCCCCACTCACAGCCCCGGACAACACGGCTGTGTCTGCTCTGAAGTCTCTCCTCCGTGGCTCAGGGTTTTCTCCCAACACTGTTCAGTCTGGCCACATCCTGGACGGTCCAGCAGAGCTCCAAGTTCCCAGCGGCGGCAGGAAGGAGCAAGGGGGCTCCGTAAATGGCTCAGAGCCCTTGGCCCCGTGTCTGCAACAAGGGGGTGAGCTTTCCACGTGACCCGTCAGTGCTGGGGCCCTCCCGCCTGCAGCGACTCCAGGAAACCACCACACACATGGAAAGTTCCAGAAACAGACCCAGCACACACGCACATCAGTCCCTGCATCCCGCATGAGTCTGGAGGCCAAGGCTCAGGAGACAGAGCAAGGGGCCTCGTTGCCCTGATGACACGGTGCTCTCTGCTGATTGCTCTGTTCCTTCTGCCCAGGGAGACCTGAGGTCAGCACACAGCGCCGCACGCTGCAAACAGCAGGGCGGCCCGGTGAGGAAGGCCTTGGCGTCCACCCTGTGATTTAGAAAGCCCTGGAGAGCACCTCTAATTGCCGTGGATCCTCAGTGGGAAGAGTTCGGAACGCCCCTGCTGGTTTAGCCTGGGCGAAGAGAGGAGACGGGCGCGTGGCGGGTGTGTGGGGAGAGGCCCAGCTGCCCCGGCCCAGGAGCACCACCCCCGGGGCCCTCGGAAGCCATCCACTCCCCACAAACATTCCAAAGCACTGATTTTATCAAACCCAAGACGTGTTACAGATGCACTTAAAATACAGCCTTGGAACACAAGAGCGAATGACTGCCGGGCCAAAGGCAGGCTTCTGTGAAGTGTGAGGCCAGTAATCGTGACCGTGACAAGAATGCCACCAATAATCTTACTCGTCCTGGCAAATATCCACTCCGGGATTCACACAGCACTTTAACGGGGTCCTCTGGCATATGGAAATTTCAGGCAAATTCTCCAGCTGTAAGTCACAATGTCTCTTGTGCTTGTTTTCTACGCAGGCTTTTTGCTTGGAGATCTTTCTCTCAGGATCCACCACCGCCTCTATATAAGGTAAGTGCTCACCATGGCACGGTGTATCCGAACACAGATGCAGTCTACGCTCGGACTTAAGGCCCAGATCCCAGTCTGACTCAGAAGAATCAAAGCATTTCTCTGTCTGAGGGACTGGCCGGCCGGCTGTTTTCCCCTGCCTGTGGTCTTACAGAGGCGGGAGCTTCATGAATGCTAACTGGATTAAAGAAGGGGCTCCTACAGCCCATCCAGCCATTATTACCTTTTTGTAGGATTTAAGCCAAATGGGACCAGGCAGTGATGCTCCCCGAAGTTGCACAAAAAAGCGCGTGGGCTAATGAGTCTGGCACGGTCAGCCTGATTCCTTCTGTCCCTGAGCACATGAGGAGGAGGCCAGGGGAGCAGGAAGGAAGGGCAGAGCGGGTGTGGGCACTGAGCAAAAGACGAAACCCGAAAAGAAATGACATCACACTACAGATCCAGGGCTTACAGGGCTGTAAGGGAATGACTCTGAGACTCCCTGGGGCCATTCTCTGGGATCCTGTCCCCACGGGGCTGCTGAGGTCTAGTTGCCGGGAACCGAGGCACACGCTGATGGTCGCACCTGCCACACAGTATACGCCTCCTGCCACGGCTTCCCGGCGGGTGCTGCACCCTGAGCCCTCCAGCCCTCCGAGGGCCGGGGGCACTTGGGCATACTGTCCCTTCACAGGGTGCGCGCACACACACAGATGCGTCACACACATGCATGCACACATACACACAGAGACACATGCACACACACACACGCATACAGACGTGCCCACACGTGCACCTGCTTCCCTAGGGAGCTTCGGCAGATGGTGCTTCTGCACTCTGGAGAAGGGAAGGCCAGCGTCCAAATGCCTCAGCGCTGCAGCCACGGAGGCAGCCCCGGTTTTCACACGATCACATGTGGGTTAACAAAAACAGACTGGAGGCAATCAAATCCCAACTAAGCAGAGGGCATTACAAAGTATGCAGTTGTGGGCTTGAGAAATTGCTCGAATACCAAAAAGGAGGACCAAGAATACCACCCACGGCACAGAATCTGACTCCTCCATGTTCGTGGCTGGGCGGGAATAAGAGTCCCGTGAGCAGGGCGCCCGGAGTCATTGCCGTGCCTCGGTCAGCGAGGGCATCTTCACTCCAAGCGGACACGCGTGACCTTCCACCAGTTCCCTTTGCCCCCCTCAAGCTGCTGGAAGAACAGCTGTGCCTGGGAGGGGGGGTCCTCCCACTCCCCCCCACTCCCTCTGGTCCCTGTAGCCCCAGGCCAGGCCCCCTGGAGGCCTGCACCCTGCACTGGGGAGGAGGGGGACAGGTGGGCTTTAGATAGGGTTCCCCGAGGAACACTGGGGTCCACTAGGTGAGTGCACCTTACACGCAGTCTCTTACTGTGTCCACCTTTGTCCACCTCTCCTCAGCCAGGCCCACCTCCCACTCACCAGCAACCCCCCTACTGTCCCT
>PITA01030423.1:0-16634 GCA_004023965.1 Spilogale gracilis | reverse complement strand
TTTGTTTCTGTGTCCAAAGTCTCTGTTGTTTTGTTTCTCTCCCTGGATTACCCTAGTTCCCATTTACTTTCCTTCTCCCACTGTCCTTTGTCTTTTAATGTCAACGTTTCCTGCTGCATTTCTCATCCCAGGGCAGAAGGACCAGATGTGTGGTGATTCACAAGCAGTGTGAGGTGACAGTTCCTCCTTGTCTGGAAATACTAAACACATTTCAAAGGCACGTTTTCAGTTGTGCCAAACCCATCTGAAACCACCCTTTTTAAAAATGACATCTTTTCTTCTTCTTAAAAATTTTTTCCCCTTAGACTCAATGTACCTCAAACTGAGCTCTCTGGGTATTTGAAACTGAAAGGACTTTTTAAAAGCAATTTTGCAATTAATGAAAGAAAAGAATGATTTCAATTCTGGAAAACTCAACCCAAATTACTCCAATATTTTATAGCCCTTTAAGTTCTTAGTTTGCTCCATTGCATCTCTCTACACATATTTCAGGATGCTTTTTCAGATGAGCACTAAGTACCCTTTTAAAAAATTACCTTCATTTTTCTGATTATACACCCATGGAGAACTTTAAAGAAATACTCAAATAAAAATAGCTCATTTCCCCATTAGCTAGCAATAACTTCATTCTTAGATATTTTCTCCACAGGTTTGACTATAGCTAAAATCATAAGGCTCCTACATAATTTTCACCCTATTGTTTCACCCTTATGGTAATTTATATACCATAAAAATATTTTCAAAAACATTACCTTCATTACTAAGTTAGGTTGGATTTGCAGAAAGTTTTAAATCTTTTCAGGCTTATAAATTTTGCAATCATGTATTTCTATACATTTCTAGAGCACAGTGTCACAGGTAAGAAATTACTGTATGAAGGAATATATATTATATATATTTTGAGGTGTTCGAGTCCTCTTTTATTTTTTTATTTTTTTAAAGATTTTATTTATTTGACAGAGAGAAACACAGCCAGAGAGGGAACACAAGCAGGGGGAGTGAGAGAGGGAGAAGCAGGCTGCCCGATGTGGGACTCGATCCCAGGTCTCCAGGATCATGACCTGAGTCGAAGGCAGTCGCCCAACCAACTGAGCCAACCAGGCGCCCCGAGTCCTCTTTTAAAATAACCTTTTAATAGATGATAGGAGTTTACTTTCTCATGTGCAATATTTAAGGACAATTGCTCTCAGGACAATTTTAAGGCATTATTTGTTTTACCTTTCAAGTCTGATGAACAAAATGAATACCCTGATTATTCTACTTGGCAATTCTGATGACCCGGATTGTTGAAACTTTATATTCATATTTCTCAATATCCATCAACTTGCATATGCACAAGGGTGTGTCCCTTATATGGTAATTTTATTTATCTTTCTGAGTCTGTCCCTAGGGCTTATATTTCTATGAATGTAATCACGATGTCTGATTTGGTTGAGAGCTCCACCCTGGGTTTGAACTTAGCTCAGATGTTCTAGAAAAATGCTTCACCAAGAATCAGATTTCCCAACACTGCTCAGTAGAACCAGATCTATGTAGGCTTCTCTGATCTCAGATAAGAGTAGCATTAATTCTGAATGTGTTTTAAAAAGCTATCCTTGTGTTATATAAAACCACTGGAAGGGGCAGCCTGAGTTTATTAAGTAATTATTCCCCAAGGAGGTGGCAGCCAATGCTGAGCGAGAGGATGAGATCACTCTTATTTACTATCTGGCCTTTTGGATCAGCTCACTCTTTTCCTTTAAGGGGTGATAGAATAATGAACTGGAGCATCCTGAAAGACTTCATTTTACAACCATATGTCCTTGTTATTACTAAGTATGAGATCAGAAGGCCATATGGACGGACTTGGGGATGGTGTTTTAAGAAATTATTAAAATGATCCATAGTAAGTGCAATGGATAAACACAAAGACATGAAAATGGGTATTATTGATAATTTGATAATGTATTAGACAGAGCTATGGTTGATAGTACATATTGAGGTTCTACAGAAGAAGCAAAAAGAGTTTAAAATCCCAAGAGACATGGTTTCAGCAAATAAACAAATGACAATGACAAAAAATCCATAGCTTTCAACAGATTGTCCCAAAGAACACAGTTCTCCTAATTCAATACCACTAGACTAGAAAGAAATTATTAGCATTACGACCTCATGCCAGGGCTAGCCTAACACCTCTACCCGAGCTTGTAACATCTCAGAAGCCAGTATTGGCAATGTCTAACCCTTTTCCAGTTGCGGAAACCCTGCTGGACCCTCCCCCTCTAGAAAAGATTCTCAGCTTCCACCCCCTCCACCACAGGAGCAAGAGATTAAAATACAACAGCCACTCTTTCCAACAACACTCTTGAGCTCTGTATTCTAGACTGTTCTCTGACCTCCATCCTGACCCAGCAAACCATTCTCAGTAGTAAATTGATAGTAAATGGTAACTACTCATGGTAAATGTCCATCATTTATTTTTATTGCATAATACCTTCCATTAATTAGCATATATAATGCACTAAGCATTTTGATAAAAATTTTTCAAAAAGTATAAATATATCCCCACAACCCATAAAGTAGATTCTATTAAATAGTCATTATTACTGGCTCTCTTTTATTGCATGCCCACTTTTTCTAGATACTGAGTTGAATGTTATAATACTTACAACTTTCTCAATGACTCTACATGGTGGATATTAAAGTCATTTCATAAATAATGAAATTAAGATTCAAAGAAGTTAATTAAATTATATGTAAAGCACTTACTACAATTGTTGATCCCTAGAAAATGCCCAGTAATAGCACTTATTTTATTAATATTATGTATTTTATTATTGAAATTAGTTTTGATGTCATAGGATATGTTTCCTTCCCTTTGAAGATATATCATATACAAAAAAAGTTTGCATCTGCATTCTCATCTTATTAATAATGCTAATATTATTAGTGTTAATAATATTAAATGGTAATAATACCAATACTATTGGTATTGATATGATAGTAATAAACCAATACTATTACTATGTATTTGTAACACATTACATAATACATTAATAATATATATTATATTCATACTATATGGTATACTGAAAATACTACCACTGTTAATACCACTATATACTATAATAATACTAATACTATTAATAAAACCTTTCAGTTTTATTGAGCACCTACAGTGTGCCAAACAGTGAGCTAAGACCTTGTTATGATGTACCTCATTTTAACCCTAACAAATTTCTGTGCAACAAACATTTGTGTTACTTCCTGACTCTCAGATGAAGAAATCAAGGGTGAGAAAGATGAATTAAGTTGTCCAAAGTTGCACAACTTGTATAATGAGGACCAGAATCTGAATTTAGTCTATCTGACTTAAAAGCTCTAGTTCTTAATCACTGTGCAATTGAAAATTAAAAAGTACTTATAAATCATTTTGTATTCAAATCCCTGTTTTACATATGAGTAAATGATGCAGGAAATAAGTTGACCATGATCACACAGCATTTATTGGTCTAGCTGAAACTTGGTACCAATAGTCTTATTGGTTGCTTACTATGCACAACCACTGTGCCAACGTTATCTTATTTAAAGCCCTGATATTTGTGTAAGTTAGGTTCCCATACAATCCTCTTTTTACCTTAAAGGAAACTGAAATTCAGAGAGAGAGAGGTTAAGCTACTTGTCCAAATCCCAGGCCACAAGAGAAACTGGGGTCTAGACACAGATAGCCAGGCTCCTGAAACTTCTTCGCCTTTAACCACTATTAACTTCCTAGGTCAGCCATCTCTCAGTGTGGCACCCTTTCCAAGTCACCATGATGGTTCCTATTTCCTCTCCAGGAGCAATAGTGTGTGTGTTGGAGCCCCACCACACCAACTTCCAAGGGCCAATTGTTAAATTTTCAGGATTTTCGTGAGCTGGTGGTCAAACATAGTCATTATTAAAGGTAAAACATAGTCCAGTTAAATAAATAATGCCTTTATTTTGTACTTTGTTATCAATTTTATTTGCAATATTAATATTAATGGTAAAATATTAATAATAAAAATTTTAAAATCTAATAATACCAAAAATATTGCTACTGTTAATACTATATACTTTATTATATCACTACACTGGCAACTCTTTCAAATTTACATTTCCAATTTTACTACATCTTACTTTTACCTAGGCTCTTGAGATTATGTGTCCATTCAGTCTGCATGTGGGAATACTATAAAATGGTATGCTACCACCCATCTTTTCCCAACTCTACCTTTAATGATTTCATGTAGGTGGCTTGAAACTGGCCAGAAATGGGCAAAATCTTCAAATAGGTGTATTTATTTCCTCCACATTGTTGATCATTAGACACTTACCAGTAGTACTGCCAAAGGTCATGAGTATTAAAAGTCACCAAAATGTTTCCCAAGTAATTTAGGTTACATAAATAAACCTCAAATTTATGTTACACTCATTTAAAAGATATAATATGGAATTAACTTGATTAAGAGAAAGTGTCTTGGTAGTAGTACAAGTGATCCCTTGTGAGTATAAACACTTCAAAGTGGCAGTTTCTAGAGAATTTTAGTAGCTATTCAAGCTAAGAAGCTTATCCATATCTCCATGAAATAAGTCTCTCTACCTCACTATCTCATCATGTAAGTAACTTAGTATGAGACAAAGGGTAGAAGGAAGATAATGTTCTAAATTTATATAATATACTACATGTAGACCATCTAATCAACCATGAGTTTCCAGTGGTAGACCCCACCTTGAAGAGAGACAAAATATAGTGAAAGAAGATGCTCAGCCCATAGGCCTGAGAAAAAGTCCAGTCAAATGTGGGAGTTGCATAACCTAAGAGGTGCAAACCGGTCTACATGATCCCAGATGCCTGCTTAGTAGTGTGAAGCTTGGTAATTTCACCCCATGGGTCACTGGTTCAGCCTGGCTTGTGCCCATGAGTCGATGAAAGCTGCTGGCAGCAGATGATTTAATGCTCTGAATGAAACGAAGCAGTCAGCTCAGCTCAGGTCTGCTGGACTCTGTTTCTTCCTGTAGCAGTAAGCAGTCAGCATCCTTGTTGACAGTCTTTGCAGAAAGGCCAAGATCATAGTACACCAGGAGACTAAAATCACATCTCACCTTGGTGGTGGTCCCTCCAGCACAGAGCTGGAGAGGTGAGAAATCTTGTTCTGCCATTTGGTCTCATTAGAGATCTTTAATTTCCAGTAATATGCTTCTTTCTCAGTGACCCTAGAGTCAAGAGTTCAAAGGAGCACTAGAAGGAAACAAAAAATATTTGTAAAGTCTCTTTGCTCAGTCATTTTTCTTTCGCAACGTTTCTAAGGACACACTCTTAAATCAAATTCTTCGGGGGACATTTTCAGTAGAGGAAAATTTTGAACAGCTGAATTCTGTTTGAATTTGTAGGATTTATTTTGAAATCGTTAAGTTGGAAAGACAATAAATTACAGCATGGAATTTTAGAAGACCTCAAAATGGTAGAAAAGTAGAGCTGAGCAAAGTGACCTCTCCCTACTATTTTAAATATTTAGATCTCTGGAGAAAAGACCAGGTGGTGTCACAGAATCAGAGACTGGAAACTGCAGAGGACAACAGTGCAAGGGGCTAGGAGGCATGCACCTTAGCCCCAACTCTGCTACTTAAAAGTATTAGGAGCTTCAAAAAATACACATGTTGAGCTAGATGGGCTTCCATCTCTGATATCCTATGATGCCGATTTTTCTTAAGTAGAGAAAATATTTCTATACAAATATTACCAGTGCAATATCTACAATGGATTAATGCATGTAAATCACTTGGCACAAGGTCTGGAATATAGTAAGGGCATGCAATTTTTTATTCTCATATTATTTTTGTTATTACTATTGTTATTATTATTAAAAATGCTAAATCACCCAAAACACATTATCAAGGAGTTTTAAGAAACTAAAACCCCAGCTGTGGCCTGGACACTTTTTTCCCATTAAAATATAAAAGGTTGAAATGTCATACCTAATAGATGATCATTTCCCAAACTGTTGTTCATGGGAATGATAATCTTTCAAGATGATTCTTTGTAAAAATCACTTCTTGTATGAAAAGAAAAATGGGTACATGCTGCCTTCTTCTTCTTAGAAAGTAACCCTGTATATTAACTTATTAAAGACTCAGAGCATTCTTGAGGAAAGAAATCAATTCAATTTGGCATAATTTATTATTCCCAAACTTATTTGGTGATAAAACTTCATTAGTGAATAATATCTACATAATTCTCCCACCAAACCACACCTTTTCCAAATGCAGAAGGATTAAGTCTTGGTCTCAGCATTTGAATATTCCAACCACCTTAGACAACACTTACAATGTGCCAGACTCTGTGCTAAGATATTTACAGTAATGATCCCAATTAATCCTTAAAACTCTGAAGGCCAGTGGCTTCATGACATCTTTATCTATAAGCAAGGGGAAACACAGAGGTGTTTAGTAACTCTTATAAGATGATACAGCCAGGATAGAACCGTCAGTTTTCAGGACCTCTATGACATTCTGAATGACTACAAATAAATGAAAGAATGAGCAAATGCTTCCTGACTTGGGCTGGAGTAAGGGCTGAGCTTGGACATGGTGCCCACTGAGGGAACTTTGAGCCTTCTAAATGATCCCAGAAGGAGAAGCTAAGGAATTGAAACGAAGGAAATCCCCAAGTCACAACCCAAACTAGTAAGGGAGGGAGAGAGTTCTCTGTTTGCAGAGTATATAAGCAAAAAGTGGAGATACCACCACTTTCCTACATTCTTTCCTATCTTCACATATATGTTCTATGTATGTTAGCCCAAAGTAGAAGCATAGATTCCACTAGCTCTTAGCCAAAAGGCGCTATATTATATTTAGCTAATAGGACCCTTGCTATAATAGGAATGCCACCCGTATCAGAAAGCCCGTGTCCCACCCTTTTGTGGTCTCAGCAGATCAGGTCTTGCTGATACGGCCTTCTTCTTGCTACAAGTGTTGACAAGCTCTCCCTACAGTTCCTGGTTTGCATCCAGGCACAGAAACTTCGGTGACAGTCATAGGGGGTAACACGGGGGACCTCAGCTCTGAAGTCACTGACAACTTCCAGTTGTTTAGCGGAGTCTGGTTTATAGTCCTCTTTATAGCATTGGAGACTGTTTATAATGACCAAAGGTCACTTATCCATGGTGAATCCAATCACACAACACAGTTAATTTTCCCGTTGTTAACAACAGCAAAGGAGGAAGTGGAAAGTTTAAATGCTAGATTTCATTAGCAGATAAAATTTGAGATTTCTAAATAATCCTCAGTTATGTCCATTAGTTACTGTGTAAGAAAGTAAATCCAGTTTCTCCAGATATTGTGATGTTCAAGAGTCATCAGAAAAGGATTCTGACTGGCATATATATTGTCTATTATTTTAAATTTTATAACTATTTCCTTCAGAGGAAGAAAGTCATTTGCTTCACCTGGCTCATCAGCTAACAGATAGCAACTTTTACTGTATACGGTTTTCTTTATTTGTGTGTGGAGTTTAGTCATGCAGAAAAATCTTCTGTGGTCATTTTAAGGTCCTAAGAAAAAGAACTCCATAAGTATTTTAAAGGTTGAATTGTGAGTCCTCATAACTTGCAGAGCCAGTCAAGAAATACCACCTAAAGTTTTGTTTATAAAGCATATTTATGTCTAGGCACATTACATGTTACACTTGGCCAATATATTTAACATTTTACATACTTCATCTACACATTGGGAAACTCAGTCTGTAATATATCTGAATTCTTTGATCTAGAATTATATACTATTTGAGATTTGTACACAGAATAAAAGAAAAAAGGTGTGGGCTGCATACTATGGGAGACAATTGGGTAAATGACCTCATGATGAGAGTTTCTCCATCAAATACAGATTCTGTAAGGTGTAAAAAGATAAGAAGGTCATTGGGGATTTAACTGCTGTTTCTTATTCTTTACTTTTTTTAATATAGCCTGAATAATATTTCTCTTTTAATTTTAGGCATTTGAATGTTTATATAAGTAATACTTGAATGAGGGGATCTAAAACATCTAAAGTAAAATTATTAGTCTTTACAGAAAAAAACCCTACATATCTGAAAGGCATTAGTAAGAATTTTGTTCCATTCCACAGTTTTTCTTCCATTTGCTTATTCAAATATATACGGGATTGATTTGTTTTTCTTATGTAGGGATTGATTTGTTTTTCTTTCAAATAAAGAACTGCATTAGACATCTTATCTTTTGATTTCCTATGTTCATTTTACCTGACACCCTTCCTACATACTATGTATTGAATTCTGTATATATTTGGTCTACGGCATTCTTTTTGATAGCCACACAGTATTCCATAATTCAGATGGGCTAAATTTATGCCACAATTTGTTACTGTTCCATAATTTGGAAGCACTAAATTTTTGGCCATTTTCCTATTTATAGACATTTGCATTGTTTCTAACGTCTTAAAATCAAAAACATGTTGCAATTACTTTTAGAATTTGATAAGCTGATTGTGAAGTCCATGCGGGAGACAAATATGAAAGAATTGTCTAACAGTCTTTTTTTTTAGTTTTATTTATTTATTTGACAGAGAGTGAGCATAAGTTGCAGAAGGAGAGGAAGAAGCAGACTCCCCACGGAGCAAGGAGCCCCATGTGGGACTCGATCCCACGATCCTGAGTTCATGACCCGAGCAGAAGACAGATGCTTCACCAGCTGAGCCACCCAGGCATCCCAGAATTGTCTAAAAGTCTTAAAACACAATAATGGTGATATGGTGAGACAATTTATTGTTTACTGAAACTTGATGTCAAGGTACTGAATTCAAAAGCCAGAAAATAATCCATTTGCTGAGAATTACTTAGTCATTGAAACAACTCATGTACATGTCAGTGGGGAACTTTTTAGATTTACCAGCAATTAATATTAAAGTAATCATTGGAAGAAAATAAATGAAGCTCCAGTGGTGTATCCCCAGACAAATATAAAGTCAACAGAGAAGTTTCAATCACAAAAATAATTATATTAAAAGAAAAAAGTAAGTTGTGAATGTACATAACTTGGAAGTAAAGGGAAGCTTTGAAAGGAAGATGGAAACAAAAATATATAAAGGAAAAATAAAATATTGGATGAAATCATAAAATAATAAAACAAAAAATCTTTGATTAAGAATAGGCAATTTTGGGGCGCCTGGGTGGCTCAGTTGGTTGGGCAACTGCCTTCGGCTCAGGTCATGATCCCGAAGACCTGGGATCGAGTCCCACATCGGGCTCCCTGCTTCGGCGGGAAGCCTGCTTCTCCCTCTCTCACTCCCCCTGCTTGTGTTCCCTCTCTCGCTGTATTTCTCTCTGTCAAATAATAAAAAAAAAAAATCTTTAAAAAAAAAAAAAAAAAGAATAGGCAATTTGATCAAAATAAAAGAACAATTATAGACAAAGAAAAACATTGTCACATACACAAAAGTGGTTACTCTTGTTTTATGATACAAGTAGTTCTTCAACTTAGTAAGAACGATGTATATAGCATGAGGAGAATCAGGGAAATGAAAATAAAAGCAACAATAAAATAAAAATTTTAGCCCTTCAGATTGGCAAAAATATAAGATCATGTTAGTGTCCAATGCTCATGAGATTACAAGGAAAACAATACTGTCATATGCCATTTCTCAAGAGAAGTGATGAGTCTAGAAATTTCTGTAAATTTTGGAAAATAAATCTGGCCATATAACTGAAGTATGCAAATCATTGGATCTCACACCCCACCTCTGGGAAAGTTTTCTCAGAAAATACTTACAAGTGTATAATTATTCCTTTCAAACAGGAATTTGATTTACTATCTCCTGGATAAAATAAACAAGCATTTTGAAAAGTAGAGTTCTTGCACACAACTATGATTTCCTTTTGATGTTCCTGTTTCTCTGTACCAGAATGCCATAGGAGAAAAAAAATGTCATAAAGTGAGCCTTTGCTCTTCAATAGAGATGCTAGTAAGAAAGAGGGGAAAAACTAAGCAAAGAGAAATGGTCATGTGAGGGACTTGGGCAGGAAGGTTTTGCAATGCACCAAGGATCATTGACTGAAGCAGGTATCGAACCAAGTGAGTAAAATAATCCCGCTCCCCTCCCCCAGTTTGCAACTGCATGGAGAAAGATAGATGTGTGTACCTATGAGGCAAGGTACTAACAAAATATTATAATGGGTTAGTTGGAAAAGCAGTCATAGTGCAAATATAAGCAAATCTCAGGGTCAAATCCTCAGCAGTTTAGTTTCTCTCTTCAAGAGATACAACAAAAAATCCAATTTGGGGCCCGAATATGTATAATCAAAAAAAATAAAGTCACAGTCGGGCGCCTGGGTGGCTCATGGGTTAAAGCCTCTGTCTTCGGCTCAGGTCATGATCTCAGGGTCCTGGGATCGAGGCCCACATTGGGCTCTCTGCTCGGCAGGGAGCCTGCTTCCTCCTCTCTGTCTGTCTACTTGTGATCTCTCTCTGTCAAATAAATAAATAAAATCTTAAAAAATAAATAAATAAAATAAATACAATAAAAAAGTCACAGTGGACAACCACCAGCCTTTCAGGGATCCTATGTATTAATTCAGTCTGTACTGAGTTAAAGGGAAAAGATAATTAAACATACACATGCACACTTCAAGAAACCAAAATACCTAATGATTATGGGACAAAAAACCAGCACTAAATATATTGCAGTGTTTGCCTGAATGGAATTGATCAAATATGAGTAACTACTATTTTTCATGAATTTTGTTAGACATCAAGATAAAAAGATAAAGAGAGACATTTTATCACAAGAAAATCAATACATTTTATCATGAGAGAATTTTATCAAAATAGATTCATAAATCTACATCTGCTGATGTCTTACAAAGAAATGGGTAGCTGATTCAAAGGTCTAAATCTGCCTCCTAATCTTTACTATATTATTC
Organism: Spilogale gracilis; assembly: GCA_004023965.1. Taxonomy (NCBI): domain Eukaryota; kingdom Metazoa; phylum Chordata; class Mammalia; order Carnivora; family Mephitidae; genus Spilogale; species Spilogale gracilis. The sequence goes on along the minus strand of PITA01030423.1, from coordinate 5,698 downwards.
CTAGTCTGATTCAGCATTTTTGCCCCCTAGAGTCTCCTTGGAGATGTAAGACAGTCCCATTTTTTGTCAAGAGACCCACTTTCTACACTTTTCCTCAGTCTTTTACTGGTTTTACTGGTTGCAAGCATTTAGGGGGTCAAGGACTGTGCCAAGGATTTTATGTAAGTGAACTTCTTTCATTTTCACCACCATGAGGTTTGTATTTTCCATATGTCACAGATTAAGGAAACCTAGAGACTCAAAGTTATGAATAGCTTGGGAAGGATCATACAACTATGCCATGGCAGAGATGGTCCTCAGACCCATGTGTGTTCAACTGCAAAGCCTCTGATGTATGTAAGCATGTGTATTGTCTACTGTCTCAAGACAGAATACAGATCACTATGATTTTACCTGTATACTCACTTCTCTATTTCATGACATCTTGGCTTATTTTTTTTTCTCCCCCTTATGACCAGGTCTATAGATTAGGGTTAGTTTGCATGACTAACTCAGAAGCTAATGAACTAAATATTCTCCACTGCTCTTGGCTTTTAGAGGATCTAATGTCAAAAATGCTATTCTGGGTTCAGGAAGGTAAAATAAAAATGAAAATATTTATAAGTTGGTAAATTACAGGTCCTTTGTTAAAGGAAGATTTGATTTGCCTATTTCTGCCAAAGAAAGACTAAAGACACACAATGCCTGACTGGTTTTGATGTCTCTTAGATGGATTTCTCTTGAGAAGTTCAGATAATCTCTGATATTTATATAGTGGCAATCATATCCCTGGCACTTAGCAATAGCCAGAGAGAGATTAGATAAAAGACCCTTAAGAGATTAGTATAATATAACCCAGACTTTGATGCATCTGTTCTCTGTTGGCCTTCGAAGTCAGGCCCCACTTTTCATTTTTCATAGTAAATCCAAGGTACAATCTTAGGATCCTATGCTATGATCATTTTTTTCTAATACTACTGTCTTGGTGCCTGGATCTTTCTTGACATAAAATTTTTAAACATTTAATTCTATTTTATTTTATTAATTCAATATCATAATGTGAAAGCTCTTTAATTATGTACCAAACTATTAAGAAGGACTTCTTTCTTAGACACTTACTTAAAGGAAAAAAAGATTAATTAATTTCATCTCCTTATCCTCAGACTCTATCCACATTTTTTCCAGAACACTCCATTTCTCTTCAACCCACTTCGTTTCTCTTCAGTCCATAGTAACTGGGTAAAAGAGAGGGTTGGTGATTGGCTGATAGTGTTGGGATAAAAAGCAAGCCTTTCCACAACCCTTTGACTATTTTTACAGATTGCCCAATGCTCCTTTTTAAAGACTGCTACTTTTTTTAAAAGCCCGAGACTGATTGCTTATACTTATCCTGGTGTATATCTAAGCATTTTGGCCTCTTGGCCCAGTTTCTGGGTTTGAAATTGAATGCATATTGAACCATCCCAGGTTTCTTGCTCTCACATTCCTTCATACACCCATTAACACACATACACACAGGTTTTTTTCCTGAGTATATGTTCCATAAGAACCACTACCACCCTTCTTGGTACCAAATGAATGCATTCCTTCCATAGGTTTTTCTTACAAGTATATATATATATATATATATATATATATATATATATATATATATATATATATATAATGTATATATAATTATGTAATTACATGGATATATATAATATGTATATATAATTATGTAATTACATATATATCATCAGCTTACAACTAGTTTCTCTTTTATAATATTTTAGTTTTATGTCCGATTCATTATAATTTCAATCCATGTAGCACTTCCTATCTGAAACATTGTCTTTGATGAAAGTTTTGACACGAGCTTTGGCATCCAGTAATGTAATTATAACTTTCAATTGTCCTGTTTTCTGACATGGCCCACCTCTTTTTTTTCAGTGTTAGCTATTATTAACTAGCATTAGTCCAACAAAAAGTAAAGTTACGAAGAGGAATGTGAAATCACTAAAAGGAGATTATTCTGAAAATTCTTTTTCTTCTTCTTTTAACAAAGAAAGAAGGCAAAAAGCTAAACTGCCTCACACAAACAGACAGTATCAGCATTTTCCTCCCAAGACTGAAAACCGGTAGAACACTAGCATCATCAAGTCTCTTTTATTGTCTTCAAAGTACACTTCAGTGATGGCTCAAACTGACGTTCAAAATCAAAGTGGTTTTAATTATGTACATGCAATTTTCTAGTGCAAAGATGCAGTATGCCTAGGGAAAGTTAACTACAGTTTTTATGTGACCTTTCTCTTATATTAGGCTTCTTGTTCATAAAGATCTAGGAAAGGACTGAGACCATAGTGGAGACATTTTTGGAAGAGAATGGGTTGTAAAATATTTATTGTCCTGATATTTAATATTACTCAACTGTAAAAAATTTGTTCCATTTTGTTCCTTATCCAGAGACAAATGATTAGCATTCTCTTGAAGACCAGTATTTAACTCGCTCACACGGTCTTGGTTGAACAAGAATGTCATGCCAGGCAGGTGACATAAGGTAATTTCTGTAGTCTTCTAAACCTACTAATATTTTAGGATGATTTTTCCCTGTACATCTTCTCTGCTTTCTGCCTAGTTAAGATGAAAAGAGAGACTAAGGTGTTTCCAGTCCTAGCAGTAGAAGAAACACTAGGTGCAAATCACGGAAGCTGGAACAAAGAAATTCAGACTGGCTGACCTGGGTTGAATGAGGGAAGAAGTTTCTTTTTAACTTCTCTGCAAGGCTATATGTGTGTTAGATGGAATCTCAATGTGAAGTTGTGTTTTTAAGAGTTCTGAATTTAGTTAGTTTGGCAGTAAGTTGTCCTATCAAAACCTATGCTGTCTGGAGGGCAGGGAAGAAAAAAGAAGTTTGCAGAAAGAAAAAAAGAACTATATGGCCATATCATTTTATAGAATTCATACCTGGTCTGGGATGCCAAAAACAAAACACCAGGGATGGATCAAGTATGAGAAAAAGAGGTTCAGTACAAGTTGCTCAGGTTTTGTCTGCTGAACCGGAGTGTAAGTTCAGGAATTATAGGGATTGTTTTTCTGTGAGTCTCTTTTAGAAACTATTGAAAAGATGCTCTCTGTTTCACAGACCTGTAAAATGGCCCTGCCAAAATCTGCCCTCACTCAAGTCCCTAGACACACTCCTGATTGGGGGCAGAGGGCAAAAAGGACATCAAAGAGTTGCCAAAGGCTTTTCTGCTGTGCAAGCCTGAGGAGCTCTTGGTTCTTTGATCTCTGCTTCCATCCCCTCCCCCACCCTGCCCCCACACGTACCTCAGGGTCGCTCTTCCTTGGCCCCACCCTGTGTCTCTGCTATCCTCAGTGCCTCTCACAGAAGACCCCTGACATCCTGGTCTACATTAAGGAACAAAACTCAACAAGAGTGCAAACAATCAACCTTCTAATCCAGACAAGCTGCTATCCTTGGCCTTTGGCTCCTTTATCTGAATAGAGAAAACATTTGGTGGAATCTTTCCAATCTCAGGAAAAAATAAGAAGCCTTTCTCCCCCTTTTTCATTTAATACAGAACCCAGATTCTATTGCTAGTTCTATCTTTGGCTCACCTGCAAAAGAACAACGAGTGAACAATTCTGGGGAACCAGATCTAAAGTTTATATCTCTCCAACTATGTAATTCTTGAAAATCAAATTTCAAAAATTAAAATGTAAGTCAATTGTCAATGACTCTGTCCTGAAAGTGCCGCATTTAATAAACTGCAATGTAGAAGCAAATAGTGATTTCTTTGGAGAACAAAGTGATGAGGTTATATCAAAAAGTATCCTAAATGTCAGAATCTCTAACACACTAAAATATGCAATAAGAACAGTTGGAAATAAACTTCACTTCCATCAAGAAAGGTTTGGTTCAATATGAAATATTATCTTGAATGTATGAGATGGTTTAGAATCTACTTTAATGAAAGAAAATAGATAATCACTAGCTTTGATGTTATAGATTTCAAAAACCCGGAGGAAGAGAACTAACCCTCATGACCTTCCAGGAACTCTACTCTGTATGGGAAGGTCTGTTGGGTCCTGGAATTAGCAGATGGTATCCACACTGTATTGATCCTTTAGGTCAAGGCTACATATCACATCACTCAAATCTGTTTTGCTAAATAGTAGTTGGAGAACGTCATCATCAATACACTTCTCCAAAGATAGGGCATTGATTAGCTTAATTACGCTCAAGGTTTAGGTTCCATATCTGACTCCTTCTTCATTTTCCCCCATTATCTTTTGTATGTCAACAGGCGTTTACCATGCTTCATTAATGATGACTCTTATATCCTTCTTTTGAATTCTATTCCCACTGCCAGAGCCTCATTGAAACTCTCAGTTTTGCTTTCTTATTTGAACACAAGAGCCTTCTAACTGGTTTCCTTTACTCCAGTCTTTCCCTTTTATAACTCATTTCATACATTGCTATCTTCCTAAACATAGCTCTACTATGTGATAGAAGATCATAGATTCCTTCAACAAATATTTATCAAGAGGAAATATGTGACAGGCAAGGACTGAAAATACGGAATGTCTTTTCATTTGTAGAGTTTATTTTCCCAGCTCATTACCTGTCAGTAACTTCTCATGATCTACAAAGGGAAGTCTAGCTATTGTTGACATGAAAACTCTCTGCATTGATCTCATCAAACCTTCCCATCTTCATTCCCATTTTGTATCTCAATGTGAAGTTGTGTTTTTAAGAGTCTATGTATTCATGTACTAGTCAAATAATACCATATATGAGCAATCTTATTCCATGTCTCTTAGTTCACATTGGTTTATCCCCATGTGATAAACTCTGATTTCCTCTATCCTATAAGAATCCTACACATGTCTGATTCCACCACCTCCATGAAGTCTTCTCTGATTAATTTGGAAATTATTCTTCTCTACTTTTCTAATTATCCATTTCTGCCCCCTTAAAAATACATGTTATATAAGACTTTGTATGCTATTTATTAGTCTACATGTCTTACCTACCACAGGAGATTAGAACCTCCTTGAGATCAGAGACACTGCTTCAATCTTCTTGAGCTTTCCACAGCACTTGGTCCCCTGCCTTGTACTTATGCACTCAATAATGTTTATTAAATATAAGAAACATAAGATACCCTTTATTTCTTCCAACCTCTACTATACTGAATTTAAACTCAGTATAAGTGATAACTATTTACCTTCAAGTAAGCATTGCAATATCCCCATCTAGATATCCTGACAAAAATTCTATTAGATTAAGAATCCAAGTTTGTAAGTCAAAAGATTTCAGCTTCATTCTGGCTTTATTATTTCTTGTGTACTTTTTAAAAAGATTTATTTATTTATTTGTTTGTTTGTTTATTTATTTATTTATTTATTTATTTATTTATTTTAGAGGGTGAGAGAAAGCAAGCAGTTGGGAGGGGCAGAGGGAGAAAATCTTAAGCAGACCCTCCCACATAGCATGGAGCCCAATGACATGGGATTTGATCGCTGAGATCATGATCTGAGCCAAAGTCAAGAGTCAGATATTTAACCAACTGAACCACCCAGGTGCCCCACTTACTGTGTACTTTGAGCAGTTATTTTTATCCCTGTGTGTCCCATTTTCCTCATTAGTAAAGATGGGCAAACAATGAATACCAAACTCCCAGACTTATTTAATACTTAAATGAGATAAAGAATGTATGACAGCACAATATAT
>PITA01030422.1:0-16559 GCA_004023965.1 Spilogale gracilis | reverse complement strand
ATTTGACAGAGAGAAACACAGCCAGAGAGGGAACACAAGCAGTGGGAGTGAGAGAGGGAGAAGCAGGCTTCCCGCGGAGCAGGGAGTCCGATGTGGGACTCGATCCCGGGTCTCCAGGATCATGACCCGAGCCGAAGGCAGCCGCCCAACCAACCGAGCCACCCAGGCGCCCCAGGTTGAAAACTTTTCTGATCCATCTCTGCCAAGTATAGAAGTAGGATGTCTACTCTCTGCACATTTTTCTAACTCTTGGAATTTTGTGCAATATTTTCTCGACCAGATGCTTCCTAGGGTAGGGGCCATGTCAAGTTCATCACCACAGCCCCAAAGTGACACAGAGCACAGTTGCCAAGGAAGGTTTTATTGGTGCATTAGGGTAGACGGGGTAATGGACAGAAGGAAGAGATGAAAGTAGCTCTGAAACCACCACGCACTCTGTCTTCCCGTTCCTGGGGCTGCCTGCATGGCAGAGCAGCTCAGAGAGGAGTGTGGGATAGAAAGCACCTTGCAGAAAAGTGTTCATGGAGAGAGATCTAGGAGAGAAACACAGGATTAAGAACGGACGTCCAGAGGCCTGCCGATGGGGCCGGTCAGGGCAGGACAAGCCAAGCCCTCTGCAGCTGTCTTCCTCGGGTACTGGGCACTGGAGTCCAGGGCGGGGATACTCATGGCTGGTTGCTCTTCAAGTAGGAATAGAGCCCCCTTGCTGTGAGGCCTTGCTTCCCTTCTGGCTGGGGTGCTTCCTGGCCCTGGGCTGCAGGCAGGCCTGTGTGCAGGCTGCCCTGGTCCTGCCCTGAGACCCCCGTCTCTCTTGTGCGGTCATCCGCCCAGCCCTGGGTCACCACTGTGGATTCTCTGTGTCCCTGCCCACCTGTCACCGTGCTTGCCCCAGCCTGGGCCTGCCCTCCCAGCTTTTTCTCTCCTGCCTCATACTGGTTCACTTGTGTCCATGTGTGGCCAGTGCCCGGCTGCCTCTGGGTGTGTGCCTCATCTTCATCTCCTGTGTGACGCGCAGTCTGGCTGCTGTCCTGCTCGGTGGTCTGGGTGTCTGTCTGGGTGCGCAGCCCTGTCTGTGTCTGCCTCTGCTCTCCTGCCACGACTTGGCCTCTTTCGCACCTGTTTTGACCCTGGGCCTCAGGCCCTCTGGTGTGGCCACGGGTGGGCTCCTGCGGCTGAGCGCCATGGCGTTCTACCTGATGGCTCCTGTCCTGCTCCACGGTCTGGGTTCCAGGTCCCGTCACTGGCCCGTCTGTCTGCTGTGGTCTGTCTTCTCCCCCGGTCTGTGGCTGTCTCTCTGACACCCCCTGTCCGGTCTGGCGACTCTCGTCTTCTCCCACTCTCTGGGTCTGCTGCGCTTGTCTCCCCACTGGTGTCTGCTGACTTCCTCTCTCCTGTCTTTGAGTTTCAGACTGCCTGTCCTGGCCAAGATCTTGACCATGGGTCTGAGTCGCAGCCCCTGCCTGTCCTCTAGAGGCCCGCGTGCTCTGTCCACACTGGCTCCCCTCACAAAACTGTCCCTCCCTAGTGGGCCCCACCTCAGCTCTCCTGCTCCGTTCTTCCCCCAGCTCTTGGGAGGCCCCCGCGGGGAGGCCTGGCGACTGTTGAGATCCACAAGCCCCGGCAGGACTCTCACTCATCGTCTTGAAACAGGCTTGGGCAACTTTAAAAACCAGCACCAGGAATTCCTCGAATTCCACAGTGCCTGTGTCGTCCTCGTCCAGCAGGCGCAGGACTTCATCCACAGTGTCGGGATCACGCGGCTTCTGTGGGGAAGAGGCCGAGTCAGCATCCCTCCTCTGAGGAAGGTGGGGTTGGCTCCTTGTACCAGCCTTCAGGCTTCCTCGCCCTGAGCTTGGGAGCCGCCCGTGTGGGTCCCACACCACTCCCGGAGCCACAACGCCCTGACATGAAATCATTTTCAGTGTGCAGTCCTACCCCTCTTGCCAGGGTAAAAAGCACTTTTCTTTTAATTTTGGTATACTCTGTGCCCCGCAGACTTTCTGGTGAAAGACTGCCCCTTCCCCCTCCCATGCTGGGTGTTGCAGGAGGGCGAGCCCCTCTGTGGTTTCCGTTAATAAGCGGGGGAACCAATCAGATCGTGCTGGTGTTCAAGTTTAAATGTCAGCCAATAAGAGTCCAAGTACCGGGAAAAGCCCCGAACGTGCTCGTGCCTGCAAATAAAAAGCGGTAAAATCCGCTGGAAGGGGCCTCTGAGCGTCACCGAGTGCGCGGAGGTCCGGGTTCGAACTCGGAATAAACAACCCTTGCCCTTTGGCTTTGACTCTGGACTCGGGTGGTCGTCTTTGGGGGTCTCGGGGGTCTCGGAACTTGGGCCTTTCATCTGGCCTCCAGGAGAACTGGATCAAGACTCAATAAAGAATGAATGAATGAATGAATGAATGAACGAACGATTAAGCTCATAATGATTCTTTGGGCTGTCCTCAGGCCCTGACCCCTGGCATTGAGCAGCATTCTCTCCAGTAAGCCCAACTCCAGGAGAAACACAGCAGGAACATAGTCCAAACGGGATCCTGTGAGACCTTCACTGAGGCTCAGGCGTTTTCAAAATGCAGTTTGTGGGGTCTGGTGGGGCCACACATTGCCCTGAGTATGCATCCTGTGTGTCTATGCATTCCTGTCTCTAAGGCCATCATCCTGGTTGCTTTAGATGCAAACCAAAGACAGAGAGAGACAGGGAAATGCCTGTGTCCTGGGTCTGCTTTGCCAGTGGTTGGAGGAGTGGGGAGGGGCTCCCAGAGTGTACCCCCAGGTGATAATAACCAACCTGCCCTCCAAAACTCATTTCTAATGTGACCACTCAACTAATGTTTTTGAGCAACTACAAGATACCGAACTATGCTTCTAATGCATTCCTATTAATGAATGATCAAATTTCTGGTAGGCATAGGAAGTAGTTACTATATCAGATTTAAGAGCAGCAGAAAGAAGCAATTACTTTCATTTTTAGAATATTTAAAGGATCTGTTTCTGTCTGAGCTGTCCCCTGTGAGTCCTGTCACCTTGTCTCCAAATCAGAATTAATTGAAGCCATGGTATTTTCTCTATCAACTGCTGTGACTGCCTTTTGTTCCGTTGCCTTCCCTCCCTCAGCCCGCACAGCTGCCCCGAGGCCTTGCGGCCCGGATCCAGCGGCCGCCTCCTCAGACTCCTGAGGCAAAGCCTCTGCAACAGCCTCTCCTGCCCTCCGCACCGGGCCCAGCACGTCATACCACGATGACGTCCGCAAATTCACGCTCCAGGAGCCCTTTCAGCTCCGCCCGGGTAAGCGCTGTGCAGCTGCCTTCCGTCCTGGCGTAGCGCCCGAAGGCTTCGATGATCCCATTAATGTTTCGCAATAACTGAGGCATCTTTGGACTCAGGCTGGAGAAAGAAACAAAGCCCCCTTGGGGGATCCAAAATGAACTTTAGTGTTTCCTGCTGCTTCTTCCTGGTCTCTTCTTGCATATTCAGATCTGCTTCCAGTCTCTCTCTCTCTTTATTATTATGCTATTTTAGTTATCATACAATAAACCACTAGTTTTTGATGTCATGTGCCATGATCCATTGTTTGCCTATAACACCCAGTGCCCCAAGCGATCTGCGCCCTCCTTAATACCCACCAGCAGGCTCACCCATCCCCCACCCCCTCCTCTATAAAACTCTCACTTTGTTTATCGGAGTCCATTCCGTCTCTCTGTCTGGGCCTTTCCTCCTCCTTTCCTACTTAATGGGTTTCAGGAATGGAAGGAGGGCCCCCGAGGTCAGGGGCAGGCTCCAAAGTCGGGACTTCTATCCTAGCTTCACCACCTGCCTGGCGAGCTAGGACAGGTTGCTTTGCCTTTCCATGCCTTGGTTCACTAATTGTGAAATGAAGATAATCCTATCAAATATGTACTTGATAGGATTATTGTGAAGATTAAAAGAGATGATTCGTACAAAGCACTGGTATATGCTGGCTTATACTAAGTGGCAGCTATTAAACATCATTATGATGTCATCATACACATGCCTAATGTTTGCATGTCCCTGTGAACTACGGCTCTCAAAGCACTCCCACATCCGTCATCTCTGAACTCCTGGTTATGTCCACTGTCTTATAGTTGAGGACACAGGTTCAGAGAAGTCAGCTGATTTGCTTAAGGCCCCACAGCTTGGGGGAACCAAGAAACCCAAGAGCCCATATCTCCTACAATGAGCCTTCTACACTACACAGTGTGGACAGCCCATGCCGTGAGTTCCTACGTAAATCAGCCCCTGCCTCGGGTGGGCCCAGGCGGGAACACCAGGGGCCTGACTCCACTGCTTCTTGTCGCCTTTCGTGCAGGTGTTCGGGAAGAGGGTGGGCTACAGCTGCTGACAATGTTCCCAGTTCTACGTTTCTCTACATGTGACTTCTGTCCTCAACACTGGGGCCTGAAAGGGAGGTCAGCTTGCCCATAGGTATGTGGCTCCTGCCAGCCCACAGTGCTGGTGGCCTGCGAGGAATGGCTCCCAAACGAAGGGGGAGATTTTCTTTCTCATTAGCCGGGGATCTGGGCATAGCTTGAAGGGAGTCTTGGGGGCAGCTGGGCGGGCAAGACAGAGGGTTGTGGAGGTGCATTAAAGCAGAAGCCTAGAGACCACAAGAGGGCACTGGAGATGGCCAGTTTCAAAGGCAAGAGCAGGAAAAAGGCAGCAGAAGCTCCACGGTGGGAGAAGGCATCGTGAGTTGGGAACGAGAAGGCATGAGAGAAGGAAGGCCTGCGAATAGAGGCAGGAGAATGAAGGGAGGCAGGAAGGAGGGACACTTGGCATAGGGAAGGTGGAACAGTGCAGCTGAAGGCGAGAGCCCCCAGGTGGGTTCTTCGGGGGTGTCCTTTCTACCCCCCAGTAAGTCAAGAATTTCAGGCAGACTTTGCTTCTGTACATCAAGGTGCAAAACTCAGAATATTGTACCCCAACAGAGAAATGCAAAGATCCTGGCTTTTTGTTGTTTACCACATGGCAAACCTTAACAACGACCTATAAATTGTAAAAATAATATGACTTTTTAGTTATACTTTAGATCCCCTCGGATAAATCTACAAACTCCTCTTGCTTACATATGGCCCTGAGGTGGGGGAGGAAAGCCCTGTAAGCCCCTTCCTCGTCACAAGTTCCAAGCCCATTGTCAGCTCGGCGGGAGTGACCTATTCTGGCCTCACAGACTCAGCGCCGTGAAGGGTTTTCCAGAACGTTAAGAATAAGACACCCTTGATGTAAAGAAAGGCACACGGGGGGTTCCACTGCTGCTTCTGAAACAGGCTGTGGTGGGAGAAGCTGCTGCCAGGCCAGCAGAGGAGAGAAGAGCCCGCAGCTTCAGGGGAGCATGCGTCCGTGTGTACACGCCCAGTTGGCCTGAGGCTATCGGAGCAGATGCCTCCTGCCCACAGTTGGCACCAGAGGCCTATGGTCTGGATCTGACAGCCTGGCTTTATGAGCTCAGATCACCAAAACACAGAATCAGTAGAGGTTTCTCAGGAGGGCACTTACCTAGTGAACAGGCAGGAGAGCAAGCGGCAGTTAGATGATGTGTGGAGTACCAGGTCAGCAGGAAAGAAACCTTTTATAGGGGATTTAATGGTGGCTAGGGTTTTAGGTAGGCTGTCCCCACCCCATGGGAAGGGTTGATTCATCCAAGGCTCGGCCCAGCCCAACCCCACTTCCTTCTTGTCTGTTTTACCTGCTGACACGTGGCTGTGTTGGCTTAATAAGCAGGCCCTCTTACTGCACTGGGTGTCCTTCCTGAGTCCCTCCTTGGGTTTGTCTCCTCCTATCAGGGAAGCTCTTTTCTGATGTGATGGGCTCAGCAGTGCTTGGCACAGTCGGGGTTCTGGGTGAACATTCTTCCCCTCCATGTGACTGCAAAGTCATGGGCTCCTTTTGTAAAAATTTTTTTTAATTATTTTATTTTTTTTAAAAATAAGATTTTATTTATTTATTTGACAGAAAGACATACATTGAGAGAGGGAATATAAGCAGGGGGAGTGGGAGAGGGAGAAACAGGCTTCCTGCCGAGCAGGGAGCCTGACGTGGGGCTCAATCCCAAGACCCTGGTATCATGACTTGAGCTGAAGGCAGATGCTTAATGACAGCCACCCAGGTGTCCTTAAATACACAAATATTTTAAAGCATTTCTATCTATTGAGGGTTATCCTTTCCACTTTGGGAGGCTACACATGTTTTTCTGGTGATGTTGCCATTACTTAGAACGTTCTTAGAATTCTTGTTTTGGAATTCCCTCTCATGCCAAATTTATGAGACATGCAAGAAATTCAATCTCATTTCTTTTTGTTTGGGTCTCATTTTTGATTAAAACAAAAAGGCCAATAGTTGTTCCCAGCCCCCGTCCTATGGATAGGCAGCATTTTACAGCGAGTGGGAGAAGAAGCTTTAGATAATTAAGTACAACCTCTTCATTGCAAAGACAAGGAACTCAACTGGTCAACCAATCAATAAATATTTATGGAGAGCCTATTCCAATTGAGACATAGGGCTAGGCCTGAGGGAAACAGTGTGGAACAGGATGCCAGCAGTTTCTACTCTTACAGATTTTATAGCCTGGTAGTCCCAGAGAAAGTTCCTGAGAGGGTAACAGTACTGGCAATTCCTGCTTGATTTACTTTGATTTAATTTTCATCACCACCTCATTTCGTTGGATTTTCATAACTCAGCCTCTTTTATAAATGAAAGCATCAAGAACCCTTGGAGAAGTGGCCACTCTGAAGAATAGATGGGTGCACCAGAGCCCTCAATTTCTGGCCATAGTTCTCCTCTGTTACAATGTGGCACGTTATAACCGTCACATTTGTTCTCTGTGGATGAAGAACAGCCATCCTTGAGGGTGATGAGAAGTAAACATTCTAGGCTCAAAGCCAAGTCCCAAAGGGGCTCCTAACACACATTTTTTTGCAGAAAGTACATGTGGCTTCTGGAAAGGTGTTTTTACAACCCTCACTTGTCTTCTATGCAGTCCACAGGAAAGCCAATGACAATCAGGATGGGGAGGTTGCAGTAAAGGTCTTGGCTGCAGACTGGCAGAGTCCTACTAAGGACTAGTAAGAGGAGCAGAGCACAGGGGGAGATGCAGCCTGCAGGAGGGCCATCGGCTTGGAGAGGGCCTGGCTCCAGTCACTGGTGGGAGACCCCATGCCAGAGGTTGCTACGGTAACTGGTCAGTTCAGAGAAGGCCAATGAGAGAGGGAGGTTGGGGAAAAAGAGGAGTCCTGCAGATTAGACCTTCATTCTGTGGGTGGTGTGCGAACCTTTATCTGAAGGGGCCTTGAACCTCCAGAAAGGTTTGGGAACTAAGGGAAAGTCAGTTTGAGAAGTAACAAGCAAGGTGCTTCATCTATGAGGTAACTCTGAGGTAGGTATCATTACATCCAATTCACTGATGAAGAAATTGAGGTACCGAGAGGTTAAGTACACTACATAAGGCCACAAACCTAGAAGGTGATAGAGTTAAATTAGAAGGTAGGTCTGCCTGCCTCAAAGGCTGTGTGTTTTCACAAGGAAGGACTGATCCTCAGGAGTGGCTGGCATGGGGGGATGTGAGAGTGTGAGGAATGGGAATGACAGACTTTGAGGAGGTGAGGGTGTTAGTCTGTGGGGATGTGAGGGAAGGAGGGATGGGAGGGACAGACTCTGAGGAGGTGAGAGTGTTAGTCTGTGAGGATGTGATGGGTGAGGAAATGGAATGACAGACTCTCAGGAGTAAGAGTTTTAGACTGTGGGGATGTGAGGGTGTGTGGAAGGGGAATGACAGACTCTGAGGAGGTGAGAGTGTTAGTCTTTGAGGATATGAGGGTGTGAGGGAATGGAATGACTCTGAGGAGTAAGAGTGTTAGTCTGTGGGGATGTGAGGGTGTGTGGGAGGGGAATGACAGACTCTGAGGAGGTGAGAGTGTTAGTCTGTGAGATTGTGAGGGAGTGAGGGATGGGAATGACAGACTCTGAGGAGGTGAGAGGGTGAGTCTGTGAGGATGTGAGGGTGTGAGTGATGGGAATGAAGGACCCTGAGGAGGTGAGCGGGTGAGTCTGTGGGGATATGAGGGTGTGAGTGATGGGAATGACAGACTCTGAGGAGTAGAGTGTTAGGCTGGGACGATGTGAGGATGTGATGGATGGAATGACAGACTCTGAGAATAAGAGTGTTAGTCTGTGGGGATGGGAGGTTGTGAGGGATGGGAATGAAGACACTGGGGAGGTAAGAGGGTTAGTCTGTGGGGATATGAGGGTGTGAGGAATGGGAATGACAGACTCTGAGGAGTTGAGAGTGATAAGTCTGTGGGGATGTGAGGATGTGTGGAAAAGAATGACAGACTATGAGGAGGTGAGAGTGTTAGTCTGTGGGGATGTGAGGGTGTGAGGGATGGGATGACAGACTCTGAGGAGGTGAAAGTGTTAGTCTGTGGGCATGGGAGGGTAGAGGGATGGGAATGAAGACTCTGAGGAGGTACGAGTGTTAGTCTGTGGGGATGTGAGGGTGTGAGGAATGGGTTGACAGACTCTGAGGAGGTGAGAGTGTTAGTCTGTGGGGATGTGAGGGTGTGAGAGATGGGAATGACAGACTCTGAGGTGTAAGAGTGTTAGTCTGGGAGGATATGAGGGTGGGAGAGATGGGAAAGACAGACTATGAGAGGTGAAAGTGTTAGTCTGTAGGGTTGTGAGGGTTGAGGGATGGGAATGACAGATTCTGAGGGGTAAGAGTGTTAGTCTGTGGGAATGGTGGTGTGAGGGATGGGAATGACAGATCTGGGGATAAGAGTGTTAGTCTGTGGGGAAGTGAGGGTGTGAGAGATGGGAATGAAGACACTGAGGAGGTAAGAGCGTTAGTCTGTGAGGATGTGAGGGTGTGAGGAATGGGTTGACAGACTCTGAGGAGGTGAGAGTGCTAATCTGTGGCGGATGTGAGGCTGTGAGGGATGGGAATGACAAACTCTGAGGAGGTAAGAGTGTTAGCCTGTGGGGATGTGAGGGCGTGAATGATGGGAATGACAGACTCAGAGGAGGTACGAGTGTTAATCTGTGGGATGTGAGGGTGTGAGGGATGGGAATGACAGACTCTGTGGAATAAGAGTGTTAGTCTGTGGGATGTGATGGTGTGAGGAAGGGAATGACAGACTCTGAGGAGGTGAGAGTGTTAGTCTGTGGGGATGTGAGGGTGTGAGGGATGGGAATACAGACTTGAGGAGGTGAAAGTGTTAGTCTGTGGGCATGGGAGGGTAGAGGGATGGGAATGAAGACTCTGAGGAGGTGAGAGTGTTAGTCTGTGGGGATGTGAGGGTGTGAGGAATGGGTTGACAGACTCTGAGGTGTAAGAGTGTTAGTCTGTGAGGATATGAGGGTGTGAGAGATGGGAAAGACAGACTCTGAGGAGGTGAGAGTGTTAGTCAGTGGGGATATGACGGTGTGAGGAATGGAATGACAGACTCTGAGGAGATAGAGTGTTAGTCTGTGAGGATGTGAGGGTGTGAGGGATGGGAATGACAGACTCTGAGGAGTAAGAATGTTAGTCTGTGGGGATGGGAGGGTGTGAGGGATGGGAATGACAAACTCTGAGGAGCAAGAGTGTTAGTCTGTGGGGAAGTGAGGGTGTGCGGGATGGGAATTTCAGACTCTGAGGAGGTGAAAGTGTTAGTCTGTAGGGATGTGAGGGTTGAGGGATGGGAATGACAGACTCTGAGGAGTAAGAGTGTTAGTCTGTGGGGATGTGAGGGTGTGAGGGATGGGAATGACAGACTCTGAGGAGGTGACAGTGTTAGTCTATGGCGATATGAGGGTGTGTGGAATGGGAATGACAGACTCTGAGGAGTAAGAGTGTTAGTCTGTGGGAATGGTGGTGTGAGGGATGGGAATGACAGATCTGAGGATAAGAGTGTTAGTCTGTGGGGAAGTGAGGGTGTGAGAGATGGGAATGAAGACACTGAGGAGGTAAGAGTGCTAATCTGTGGGAATGTGAGGCTGTGAGGGATGGGAATGAGAAACTCTGAGGAGGTAAGAGTGTTAGCCTGTGGGGATGTGAGGGCGTGAGTGATGGGAATGACAGACTCTGAGGAAGTGAGAGTGTTAGTCTGTGAGGATATGAGGGTGTGAGGGATGGAATACAGACTCTGAGGAGGTAAGATTGTTAGTCTTTGGGTTTGTGAGGGTTTGAGGGATGAGAATGACAGACTCTGAAGAATAAGAGTTCTAGTCGTGGGGAAGAGAGGGTGTGAGGAATGGGAATGACAGACTCTGAGGAGTAAGAGTGCTAGTCTATGGGGATATGAGGGTGTGAGGGATGGGAATAACAGCCTCTGAGGAAAAAGAGTGTTAGTCTGTGGGGATGGGTGGCGTGAGGGATGGGAAAGACAGATCTGAGGATAAGAGTGTTAGTCTGTGGGAAGGTAAGGGTGTGAGAGATGGGAATGAAGACACTGAGGAGGTAAGAGTGTTAGTCTGTGAGGATGTGATGGTGTGTGGAAGGGAATGACAGACTCTGAGGAGGTGAGAGTGTTAGTCTGTGGGGATGTGAGGGTGTGATGAATGGGAATGACAGACTCTGAGGAGTTGAGAGTGATGATATTCTGTGGGGATGTGAGGGTGTGAGAGATGGGAATGACAGACTATGAGGAGTAAGAATGTCAGTCTGTGAGGATGTGAGGGTGTGAGGGAGGAAATGATAGACTTGAGGAGGTGAGAGTGTTAGTCTGTGGGGATGTGAGGGTGTGAGGGATGGGAATTTCAGACTCTGAGGAGGTGAAAGTGTTAGTCTGTAGGGGTTGAGGGTTGAGGGATGGGAATGAAGACTCTGAGGAGGTACGAGTGTTAGTCTGTGGGGATGTGAGGATGTGAGAGATGGGAATGACAGACTCTGAGGCATAAGACTGTTAGTCTGTGAGGATATGATGGTGTGAGGGATGGGAAAGACTGACTCTGAAGAGGTAAGAGTGTTAGTCTGAGGATGTGAGGTGGGAGGGATGGGAATGACTGACTCTGAGGGGTAAGATACTAATCTATGGGGATGTGAGGGACTGAGGTATGCGAATGATAGACTCTGAGGCATTGACAGTGTTAGTCTGTGAGGATGTAGGGTGTGATGAATGGGAATGACAGACTTTGAGGAGGTGAGAGTGCTAATCTGTGGGGATGTGAGGGTGTGAGGGATGGGAATGGCAGACTCTGAGGAGGTGAGAGTGTTAGTCTTTGGGTATGTGAGGGTGTGAGGGATGAGAATGACAGACTGTAAGGAATAAGAGTGTTAGTCGTGGAGAAGTGAGGGTGTGAGGAATGGGAATGACAGACTCTGAGGAGGTGAGAGTGTTAGTCTGTGAGGATGTGAAGCTCTGAGGGATGGGAATGACAGACTCTGAGGAGTAGAGTGTTAGTCTGTGGGAATGTGAGGATGTGAGGGAAGGGAATGACAGACTTGAGGAGTAGAGTGTTAGTCTGTGAGGATGGAGGGTGTGAGGAATGGGAATGACAGACTCTGAGGAGTAAGAGTGTTAGTCTGTGGGGTTCTGAGGGTGGGAGAGATGGTAATGACAGTGTCTGAGGAGGAAAGAGTGTTAGTCTGTGGGGATGTGATGGTGTGAGGAATGGGAATGACAGACTCTGAGGAGTAAGAGTGTTAGTCTGTGAGGATGTGAGGGTGTCAGGGATGGGAATGACAGACTCTGAGGAGGTGACAATGTTAGTCTGTGGGGATGTGATGGTGTGAGGGATGGGAATGACAGAGTCTGAGGAGTTAAGAGTGTTAGTCTGTCGGGATGTGAGGGATGAGAGATGGGAATGACAGACTCTGAGGAGTTAAGAGTGTTAGCCTTGGCGATGTGAGTGTGTGAAGGATGGGAATGACAGACTGTGTGGAGATGTGAGTGTTCGTCTGTGGGGATGTGAGGGTGTGAGTGATGGGAATGACATACTCTGAGGAGGTAAGAGTGTTATTCTGAAGTTTGAGTGAATGTATTACAAATTGGTTACTTTGTAAGCACATCCCTTGGGTTTGGGAGGCAGAGAGAGGCTGAGGACCGTGTCCGAAGTTGAATCAAGCTCATCCTATGTTCACTTTGCCTTGGAATAAACAAAATATCTCAACAAAACAAATTTAGTTTTGAGCACTGATTCCTTCTTACATGTGAACAATGATGTTCACTTTATTATTTATTTATTTTTTCATTTATTAATTTATTTATTATGTTATGTTAGTCACCTTACAGTACATCATTAGCTTTTGATGTAGTGTTCCATGATCATTTTTTTGCACATAACACCCAGTGTTCCATTTAATACATGAAATCCTTAATACCTATCACTGGTAGTTTTCACGGTTAGGTATCATCCCCCCACCTCCAACCCTCTAAACCGCTTAGTTTGTTTCTCAAAATCCATTTTTTCTCACAGTTCCTCTCCCCCCTTATTTTCCCCCTTCTTTTTTCCCTTCCTTCTCCTAGTGTCCTCCATGCTATTCCTTACATTCCACAAATAAGTGAAACCATACGATAATTGGTATTTCTCTAAGCACCTAACAGCCTATCTTGGCTACTTTAGTGGGCTACAAATGAAGAATAAGATACTTCTTCCCAGTGAATCAGTCTAGCTGGGAGAACAGGCCATAAACACCTGAAAATCAGTCTAGCTGGGAGAACAGGCCATGAACACCCGAAAATCAGTCTAGCTGGGAGAACAGGCCATAAACACCCAATATCAGTCTAGCTGGGAGAACAGGCCATGAACACCACAATATCAGTCTAGCTGGGAGAACAGGCTATGAACACCCCAAAATCAGTCTAGCTGGGAGAAAAGGCTATGAACACCACAATATCAGTCTAGCTGGGAGAATAGGCCATGAACACCTCAAAATCAGTCTAGCTGGGAGAATAGGCCATGAACACCCCAAAATCAGTCTAGCTGGGAGAACAGGCCATGAACACCGTATATTCCATTATTAAACGTATTGTACAACTGTAAAGCCAGATTCCTTCAGCAGCACCCTGGAGCTCAGAATGGTGACATGGGACAGGAGATTGGCAATGGGGAATGCTTGGAGGGTGGCCATTTGAATCTCCCTCTAAAAAGCAGAGGATGGAGAAATTCCATAATGTTGAGTTTCACCCTCAGAAAAGAACAAAAACAGGTCTGAAAACCAGAGAGCGTTGCCTGCAATATTGTGTGTGGTGAGAGAAGTCCTCTGCCTACCCACTGCCTGAACACCCTAAATGAGGGGCAGGGTGACAGCACATCCGTCAGAAAGAAAAAAAACAAAACAAAACGTGGGCAGTCCTGGGCCTGCTTATCCTTTCTCTTCCCCAAATGTGGTCTCTTTTCCCAAGTCCACCCCACCTGGGCCCTCGTCCGGGCACCCTGGAAGCCCAGATGCTCAAGTTCAACCGCGGATATGGCAGGGAGAATCAGGCAGATAACAGAGTCATCCCTGTTTACACAGTCGCAGTGTCTTAGTGAGTATCTGTTACACATTCTGGGCCTAATCCCTACCTGACAGGTGGTGTTGATCCCACTGTGTTTTTGAGTCCTATGTAGATAGTGAGCATGGGACTCATAGTGTCATTACCATTAGCCAGGAAAGCTGGAAGCTGCCATTTGAAAGGGAGTCTGAGTTTCCTAGAGCTAGGTGTTCAACTCAAAGACAGAGCGTCTAGGACAAACCAGAAGGCTCTAACCTCCTTTCCGCTGAGAAAAAGGGGAAATATGGGAGGTGGGTAAGTTTTTCCTTTTTTTGCTTCATCGGTGCTCAGAAGTCTGCACACTCCTGCTGGCACCAAAGGTTTGTTGATTTAAATGTAATGGGAATAGATAACACTTCCCAGTATGTCTGTATTCCTGCCATAATCTCTGGTCAAAATCTGGACCTGTCTAGGGGCCAGAAAACTCCCTTTCCTTGCCTTTCTGATATGCTCACAGGTATGTGAGTAGTTGGCTTGGGACTGTCACTCAGAGGTAAGGGGTGTGAGGAAGTAGGTGCATACAGAGAGAGGCCTGAGATAGACCGAAGCCTTCGGGTCTGAGGGTGATGCAGGACAGCGAGCTCTTGCCTGGAATAATCCTATAGCCTGATTTGGGCTTTTGTTCTTGTGTGGCAACCTCCAAATTCAACCCTCTGCTCCTAAAATGGCTCTATTTGCTTTCACTTAGGACTTCCAGTCACTGGTTTTGTCCAACACTATTCCATCATGTTTAGAAAAATATTTTCTTTAATGGTTGGCTCCTTCCCCATTCATTTAACCATGTTTAAAGGTTTCAGAATATGATATCCTAAGTTTAATTAGGAAATACAAAATAAATGTAATGCCAAGCATATTCATGTAATATAATTGCATACAGCAGTGAAAATGAAAAAACTGTTATATATAGCAACATGGGTGATTATCAAATAAATTTCAACAGAAAAAAAAAAGCCAGTCACAAAATCTACATGGTATGAGTCTATTTATAGAAAATTAAAGTGACAGCAAAACCAAACCACTGTGTTACATATGAGAATACTAACACTAACTTTGGAGAGACATGAGCCTAGCTTCTGGGATGCTGATAATGTGCTGTTTCCTCATCTGGGTCGTGGATACATTAGAACATACTTTGTGAAAACTCTTACATTAATGATTTGTGCTCTTTTATGCATGTATTTCATTATGTATTTCTATATGTAGTTCATTATGTATTTCTATATGTAGTTCATTATGTATTTCTATATGTAGTTCATTATGTCTTTCTATATGTAGTTCATTATGTATTTCTATATGTAGTTCATTATGTATTTCTATATGTATTTCATTATGTATTTCTATATGTAGTTCATTATGTATTTCTATATGTAGTTCATTATGTATTTCTATATGTATTTCTATATGTAGTTCATTATGTATTTCTATATGTAGTTCATTATGTATTTCTATATGTATGTATTTCTATTATGCATGTACTTCAATAAAAAGTTTTTTCTGCTGGGGGGAAAGCAAACTGTGGAGCTGCCATTCCCACGAAACCCTAGCTCATGCCACTTCTGCCTCCTGCTAGAATTTCCCTCTGCCTGGAATGCATTCTTCTCTTTCTCCTGCACGCAGATGGCCGCCATCCCTTCAAAACAAGCGAACACCACTAGTTCTTCAGTATATTTTCATATTGTCACAACCAGATGAAATCCCTTCTTGATCGGGCCTCTCTTGGAGGACAAGGGTGGTTGGAGTACATGTGTGCTGACTTGATGTGGAAGCCTGGTCCTTCTCCAGGACAACAGCGTCCCCCTGCAACTGTGAGGACTGGGTGGTATGTCACACCCACCATGCTTGGCCCCAGGTGCCACCCTAGCAGAGCTACTGGGCCTCATCCTTGTGCTCATGGGGGTAGTGTGGGGTAGCTCAGCCCTTAAGGCTGCAGGAGACCCCAGGACCCAACTCAGCAAAGCTCCGTGGCAGCTCTCATCAGGATGAACTGCATTTGTGCTAGTCTCCCTACCAGCCCACTAACCTGTTCTGGGCTGGCCTCCACTGGGGTTGGTCAGCGTTGAACTATTTCCTCCTTCATGGATCAAAGCTCCTATCCCTCCCAGGGAGGCAGCCAGGATTATAGGGAGATGACAGGGTGTCCCGAACACGCTGGGTCACAAAGGGACACTGAGGGTGTACAAAGGAGAAAGCCCCTAAGAATTGGTTTTGGGGCCTGGACATGTAGCCCTGATTTAATGGGAAGAGGGTGACATGCGGTGTGCATTGGGCCTGCGGTCATTCTAGGCACTGCTAGCTACCGGCAAATGTCATGTTCACTGTATTCAGACCCTGTGATGGTAGGAAGACAAGAAGGCATGCAGGCCTGTTCTTATTTCTGAGACCAAAGAGGACCAGCACAGCCCCACTGCGTCACAGGCCCCCTGGCTTCACTGACTTGCTGAGCCCCTGTTTCCTTATCTGTAAACGGGGACAACCTCTGCTTGTGCCACTTGGTTATTATGCATTAACAATATGCATCCATGTGTCTGTTCGCCGTTTGTATGTCTTTAGAGAAGTGTCTGTTCACATCTTCTGCTCATGTATTGACATGACCACCTTTTTTTTGGGTGTTGGGTTTGAGGAGTTCTTTATAGATCTTGGATACCAGCCCTTTGCCTGTAGTGTCATTTACGAATATCCTCTCCTGTTCCGTGGGTCGCCTCTTTGTTTTGTTGGCTGTTTCCTTTGCTGTTCAGACTTCATTTTGATGAAGTCCCAGAAGTTCAGTGAATTGGGGTAAGTCAGAGGGGGAGAAGAAGCATGAGAGACTGTGGACTCTGAGAAACAAACTGAGGGTCTTGGAGCGGGGGGATGAGAGATGGGAGAGCCTGGTGCTGGGTATTAAAGAGGGCACGTACTGCATGAGCACTGGGTGTGGGGCATAAACAATGAATCTCGGAACACTGAAAAAATAAAATAATAAAAAAATTAACTGATTTTAAATTAAATAATAAAATTTAAAAAGAATAAAGTATATCAAGTGTAAAAACAAAACAAAACAAAACAATACGCATCCAGTGTAGAAGTGCCTTCTAAATTCATGAAGTCTGAGAC
>PITA01030421.1:0-16530 GCA_004023965.1 Spilogale gracilis | reverse complement strand
CCAAGGTGCCCATCAACAGATGAATGGATAAAGAAGATGTGGTACATATATACAATGGAATACTATGCCTCCGTCAGAAAGGATGAATACCCAACTTTTGTAGCAACATGGGCTGGACTGGAAGAGATTATGCTGAGTGAAATAAGCCAAGAAGAGAAAGTCAAGTATCGCATGGTCTCACTTACTTGCGGTGCATGAGAGGCAAACTGGAGGACAGTGGCAGAAGGAAAGCAAATGGGAACTAGGGTAATCTAGGGAGGGAAACGAAACAACAGAGACTTTGAACACAGAAACAGAGGGACTTGGAGGGAGGGGGGTGGAGGGATGGGAGAGCCTGGTGGTGGGTACTGGGGACACCTAAAGCGTGGAGCACTGGGTGTGGGGAATGGTGAATGAATCTTGAAACACTGGAAAAAAAATTTTAGTAACAATAAAAAAAAAAAAAAAGGCAACCTACCAGAGTGGCTAGATGGCTCAGTCAGTTAAGCATTTGGCTCTTGATTTCTTCTCAGGTCATGACCTCAAGGTTGTGGGATCAAGCCCCAATCAGGCTCTGCACTCAGCAGGGCATCTGTTTGTGTTTCTCTTTCTCTCTCTCTCTCCCTCCCCTCCCCCTCACTCATGCTCTCTAAAAATAAGTAAATAAATTAATCTTTTTTTTTAAAAAAAGGACAACTTATGGAGTGGGAGAAGACTTGCAAATGACATATCTGATAAAGGGTTAGTATCTAAAATACATAAATATGTTAGAAAACACATCACCCAAAACAACAAATAATCCAACTAAAAAATGAGACGACAGTAATAGACATTTTTCCAAAGAAGACATACAGATGGCCAGCAGACACATGAAAAGAAGCTCAACATCACTCATCAAGGAAGTGCATATTAATACTACAATGAGGTATTACCTCACACCAGTCAGAATAGCTAACATTAACAACACAGGAAACAACGGGTGTTGGCAAGGATGTAGAGTAAAGGGAACCCTCCTACACTGTTGGTGGGAATGCTAACTGGTGCAGCCATTCTGGAAAACAGTATGGAGGTTCCTCAAAAAGTTAAATATAGAACTACTCTATGATGTAGCAATTGCACTACTAGGTATTTATTCAAAAGATACAAAGATATTTATTCAAAGGGATACATGTACCTCCATGTTTATTTTATTTCCTTTTTAAAAAGATTTTATTTCTTTATTTGACAGAGAGAAACATAGCTAGAGAGGGAACACAAGCAGAGGGAGTGAGAGAGAGAGAGAAGCAGGCTTTCTGCTGAGCAAGAAGCCCGATGTGGGGCTCAATCCCAGGACTCTGGGACATGACCTGAGCCAAAGGCAGATGCTTAATGACTGAGCCACCCAGGTGCCCCTATCCCCATGTTTACAGCATCATCCTCAACAATAGCCAAATTATAGAAAGAGCCTAAATGTCCCCTGACTAATGAATGAATAAAGAAGTAGGAGTATATATAATGGAATATTATTCAGACATAAAAAAAATGAAACCTTGCCATTTGCAATAATGTGGATGGAGCCAGAGAGTATTACGCCAAGCAAAATAAGTCAGTCAGAGAAAGACAAATACCACAGAATTTCACTCATGTGCAGAATTTAAGAACTAAAAGAAACAAAAATGGGGGGGAGGTAAACCAAGAAACAGACTCTTAACTATAGAGAACAAACTGATGGTTACAAGAGGGGAGGTGGGTGAGGGGGATGAGTGAAATAGATGATGGGGATTAAGCAAGGTACTTGGGATGAGCACTGGGTGTTGTATGTAAGCACTGAATCATAAATTCTACACCTGAAACTAAATTTACACTCTATGTTAACTAACTGGAATCTAAATTAAAACTTGAAAAGGAAAAAAAATGTTATATTTCAATAGGCTTGCAATCTGTTCCAAATGTATGTGAAGCCTTAAGTAATGTTTAACCTTTAGGCAGAAGGAAAAAGTAAGAATATTCCAATTTCTTAAATGTCCTATATAATTATATTTAAAAAGTTAGGAGAAAGCTTAGGAGAGGAGAATTTTGGCAGTCCTACAGTGTTAAGGAGACCATGATTAAGGTTCAGGTTCCACCAGAAAGAATGACAAGGTTCATTCATCAGGCTCTCAGCTGAAAGCCATGGATGGAGAGGATGGAGAAAATGGGAGAAAAACAATTCTGAAGAGACAGTAGCCAAACATTTTCCAAAATGAATAAGGGTACTGACCCACAGATTTAGGAAGTTGTGAAATTCAGAAAACAGGAGCAAAAGAAATAAAAACACTAGGCGAAAAGTCTTAAAATCCGTCAGAGAAAAAGACACACTGCCTTCAAAGAATAATAATAAGAATTAAATTCTGATTTTCCCCAGAAACTATGGAAGTAAAAGACAATGGGATAACATTTCCAACGTGCTTAAAGAAATCTATAAATCTATACCTGGTAAAATATCCGTAAAAAATGAAGGAAAAATAAAAGTTTTTTTTTTTTAATTAGGACAAAGCTAAAAGAACAATAAACCACAAATCACTTGATATTTTGCAACTGTATCTGCCCTTTCATTACATTGTTCAATTTCAAAATACCATTAACTGAGACCATTTCCAGACACTGAAAAATTTCTAAGATATAATAAATTCGTTAGTAGATCAAACCATTGATGAGCATTTTCAACCTAAATTTTGAAATAATTTGAAATAAGGCAGAGAAAGACAAATTTGTATGATCTTATATGTGGAATCTAAAAATAAACAAATTTTACACACACACACAGACACACACACACACACACACACACACACACACAAGCTTACAGTTAGAGGACAGATTGGTGGTTGCCAGAGTAGGGCAGTAAGGGGTAGGAGAAGCGGGTGAACTTTTTTTTAGTTTAAATAAACTGAATAAGAAATAAACTTTAGGATTTGAAAGAACATATGGTTGGATATTTTTCTTGCAGTCTTCCTTCATATCGCCTGGGATAGGTATTTATTATTAGATTAATTTTTTAGCTCACCATTTCATAGCTGAATAGATTAACTCTCCTGGCTCTGAGCTGGATTTTAAGTAGTAAATCTGTGTTCCATAATATACATGAACTCTGTTTTGAGAAAGTATCATTTTTCCAAATGTCATTCAATTAAACCAAAAGTTTAATTTTTTTTCAGACTGTTTCTCTTCAAGAATCTCTATCAAATCAGTGACATAGTAAAATAAAGTGGGGAAACATACACATAAAGATTTACTAAGGAAGATATTTCCAGGGGTTTTGATTTTTTTCTTTATATGTACTTATATTTTCTAAATTTCCTTTAATTAACTTGTATTGCTTTTATCATCAGAAAGAACATTTTAAGGGATTAAGTTATTTATATTGATTGTAATCACCTTCAAATTTCTTAGCCAATTCTTACATAGTACAATCCATTTTCCATAGAGTAAGATGAGTAACTTAGATGACCTCTAAGTTATTTAGATGATGAGATGAGAAGGCAAGGCAAATGACTCTACCATCAAACCACTGGGGAGATTCTCTAACAGTCAGGGTTACAACTGATTCCAATATGTCAATGTCAGGACCCCTTACCTGAGCAGCACAACTCTAAAAACATTACATTAAACAAATGTAGTTACCCTTCTAGATTTATTACACTCAAAGTATTTAAAAATCATTGTTTTTTACTCCTTATCTAAGTACAGAATTATTTAACCTATCATAGTTCTTTAAACAACCTTGTTGATT
This sequence comes from Spilogale gracilis, assembly GCA_004023965.1. Lineage (NCBI taxonomy): Eukaryota > Metazoa > Chordata > Mammalia > Carnivora > Mephitidae > Spilogale > Spilogale gracilis. The sequence goes on along the minus strand of PITA01030421.1, from coordinate 12,800 downwards.
TGTTCTACAGAGTCACTGCTTATATATATTTGGGGCAGGGGGGTTAAACTGTGTTCAGTAAGACCATGAAATTTAGACCCTTATCAACCTGAGTCACTGTTAACTATCCTTGCAGCTTACAATAGCATCAATTTTCAGATGTGAGAAAGTAACAATCTGCCCTGCCATTCAAGAGAATGGGACAATACATAAAAAGTAGCCATAGAGTTCACAGGAAAAAAATATTCTACCGAGGACATGGTGCAGCTGTAAAATGTCAAAATAACCTGTCTTGGCGTCTGGGTGGCTCAGATGGTTGGGCATCTGCCTTCAGCTCAGGTTGTGATCTCTGGGTCCTGGGATTAAGCCTCGCATTGGCCTTCTGGCTCAGCCTTCTGGCTCCGTGGGAAATCTGCTTCCCCCTCCCCTCCCGCCTTCCCCACTCCACCCCCATGCTTGTGCTCTCTGTCAAATGAATAAATAAAATCTTGAACAACAACAGAAATAACCCGTCTTTGAGTAACTACTGTTTCCTTACTAAATAAGTAGTAAGATATCTAAAATTGTAGACTGATTCAAATTATATCACTAAGAAGGAAATAATCCATTCTTGCCTGGAAGATCTAAGTCATTCAACATATAAGTATAATTTCTAACTAGCCTCGATTTACAACTAAAGTACAGAGTTTCAAATAAAGTTTGTGAAGACAAAATCCCACATTTATCTGAATTCTGTAGAGTTTCCACGAGACAGAACACTGGTACACTTCACAGTCCAGACCTGATGCTTATTCCTTTTCACTTAGCCTAGTTTTGCTTTAAGTTTATCAAAACAATTATTCATTTACATTTCACCTAAGCTTCACCCTTCCTCCAAATTATATAATAACTCTATCTTTCCTTAGGTAAGATGTCCCATGGTTCTTCTGGTGTACAGTCTCCCTTGTAGCAATGACCAATAAACTTGTCTTTATTAGACTGCAGGTTTGTCTCTGGTAGTGTTTAGCTGATTGGACTAAGATAAATGACACAGAAATAGGATTCCAAAGATTTAAAACTTGCATTAATAAGAGAGCAGCCTCAAACAGACACTGTAGAGAAAAATATGAGAATATGAGAAGATAGATAAATTAAAATGCAGCACCAAGGACTTATTATAAAAAGAGGATACTAAACAGAAGAACAATGTGTGTTTCAGCTACAAACTGGGCTTGGCTGCTTCCATGGATATAATTCTGGGGGGAGGAAAAAAGACAAAATAGAATATTTAAATATACATTAACTTTTGGTATTCCAATCCTAAAATGGGCTATTTTTGAGCCATATGAAATTATTAATGCACCTGATGTATATAAGCATTGGGTCTGTGGCATTCATCAGTAAAGAAACTAAACAAAAATAAACACCATTTCTGTTATTATTCATTTCTCTTTTCATTGTACTTATACTACGTTCTTGAAAGGCTGCTGTAAAGGCCCCCACCCTCCAGGATGTAAGAGCAGACCCACCTCCTGTTATCTGAGCCCAGCAACTGGCAGGCAGTTACCCAACCCCACCCAGGCCCCAAGGACCGTGCGCATGCAGCTTGTCACGTACCTCTTGCTAGCTCAAATTAGGACATATACCCCCCTGTAAAGACGATTGGTGAAAGTATGTGATTTGTCATGAAATGACTGGCTGTCTGCGTGCAGACCCTGCTGTGGTATTTTAAACTAACTGGCTGTCGATGCGTGGGCTTTTGCTGTAACGGACAATGTAGTTCTCTATAAGGTCACCCCCGGGAAAGCTCGGAGCTCTCAGCCGCTGACTGGTTTGGGGTCAGGCTGTGAGTCCAAGCATGCTCGAATAAACCCTTTGCTTTTGCATGGAACAGGTCTCTCAGAGTCTTCCTTGACAGGTGTGTCGTTCCAAGGCTCCCAGCTGACTGCCCTCTTGGGTGGTCAACTCTTACAGTTCTCAACAACAGAATATATGGGAAATGTAGTATTTCAGTGTACAAGACCATGAAGTACAATAATGTAAACTCCATGAAGGCAAAGATTGTTCTTGTTTACCACTGTATCTAATAATACTTAGCACAGTGCCTAGAAACAGAAGATGCTCAAGTACCTGTGCATTTCAACTGTTAGTTGAAAGCTGATTAGTTGAAAGCTGACTTTCATTCTTAGCCAGCTTAGTCAAAAGGACTCACCAAATGTGATAAGGATAAGGAACTTTCCACCTTTAAGAGCATGTTTCAGTAATCAAAGCTCACCATCCAAGAGAGATTGAAAAGTCAAAGCAAGACCTAGTTCCTTCACATCTTAGCAATGGTGTCACAAAATAATTATTAACATTAACTTTGGTGTATAATGGAAAGAAATTCTGAACTTCCCTTACCACATGTCCTGTGTGTGGATTCTTATGAGCATATGGTGGTCCTCTTATATGGTTCCACATTTGACCAGATGTCATAGCAAGTACAAAACACTAGGAAACAAAAAAATAGGGAAATACTTATATAACATGGTGCAGCTGCTCCTATACTGATCAGACTAACACGTTTAAGAAAAGCATGTCTGCTCAAGTAATACGTGAACCAAATTTTTTTCAGATGAATAATTTTTGAGTAAGGCTTGTATTTCACAAGAATCAATAATACTCTGAAAGGAAAAACCCTATTCTAAAATTATATACAAGCTGACAGATGTTTAAAAATTGAAAACTGAAGAGTCTTTTTGAAGAATATTTTCAAAAGAACTGCGTATTTTCTTTTTTTTAAAAGATTTTATTTATTTGACAGAGAAAGAGAGCACAAGTAGGTGGAGCGGCAGGCACAGGGAGAGGAAGAAGCAGGCTCCACACTGAGCAGGGACCCCCAACCTGAGCCGAAGGCAGACACTCAACCGACTGAGCCATCTAGGTGTCCCAACTGCGTATTTTGTTAGGGGTGACATTCTATCGTTTGGGTTGGATAAAAAAGGAGTACAAGTTCCCCCAAATTCTAGCTATGCTAATAAGGTAATGGAGTAAACAAAATGATTTTAAGGCATGAATAAAAACACATAAAATACCTCTCACAGGTAAGAAATAAAACAAAATGCTACCTAATAATACAATATTATATGCAAACAATTTTTTAAAAAGTTTTGAGGTGGTTTATTTTCTAAGGTTGTTACCCTTCTAGATTTATTACACTCAAAGTATTTAAAAATCATTGTTTTTTACTCCTTATCTAAGTACAGAATTATTTAACCTATCATAGTTCTTTAAATAATTCAGTATCCCCTAAATAGTTTACTGTACAAGTATTTGAAACACTTTTGTCTTCATTTACACAAGACAGTACTGCTGAGAAATGTGTAAATTTTATTGAGAAAAAAATTATAGATATTGTTATTTAAAACATACCTTATTAGCTTTTTATCTTAAGCTTATACAAATTTTAATTTATATATATATTTGACATACAAAACTGTATATATGCAAACAATTTTTGTTCTAAAATTCACTCACCAAAGCTGCAAAAGCCCATCCAGTTTTATTAAAAAGAAATTCCATATTGCTTCTTCGAAGATACACAAGTCCACCAATAACAGCCAAAAGCAATCCCAACATAAGAGGACCAGCATAATTCGGGGGTCTAATTACTCTAATCTAATGGAAAGGAAGGAAAAATGTTTTAAGTATGGAATTTACTTGTAATTTATATAGGTCAAACTAATTCAAAATGAAAGCAATCAAAACTAGTGTGATTATTGTGATGCACACCAGATATTGTATAGAATTGTTAAATCATTACATTTTACACTTGAAATATTTTATTGTGTTAACTGGAATTTAAATAAAAACTTTAAAAGGGAAAAATCATACTTTTTTATTTTCATCCTGATCAAAATAGTCTACAATGTATCCCAAAATGGGATGGGATAGGTACAATATTCTGTTTAACTACAACATAACATCTTTTAGATTAAGACATATTTGCCAAGTACTACTAGATAGTCAATGGACTTAATAACGTCAAATGAGTGGTTTCCATGCTGAATTCAGTAAGGTAATAGAAAATGTTTCATATTTTCACTCTTTCATCAGGATGATTCTGTTAAATGCTATTTATGAAGTGGCTGCCAGACTATTACCACCTCAGTGACAGGGTAAGGAGACCAATTAGGACATCCCAGTAGGACTGGAAGCAGACAATGGAAAAGTAACTTTTTACGAAGTAGGGAAACTTACATTAACATCCGTTCTGTCGGCAATCCACCGGGCAATCTGTTCAGCTGAAAAACCACGCACTTGTAACTCATATGTATCGCCTCGCTTGGGCTTCCCTTTTGCAGGAAAGTTGATGAAAGTTGGGGCTGAATTCATGTTTAGCTGAATAAAAAGTCCATGAAAATATAAGTTATCAAGAAAATAATCTTAACAGCAAATATGACCTTGAAATTTAGGCATTTTACAAAGATGACCAAACCCAGGTTTAGGTAGGTCAAGTATTTGCCTAAGGAAAGTGAAAAGTGGCAGAGTCAGGATTCAAACCCAAGACTGCTTGTGACCTTAATTAGTAACCTCACTGACCAAATATTAACCCTGAGCTAAGAAACCTACACTCTACTCCTTTAGAATGGAAAATCTTTCATATCACATTTTAATTTGTTCAGAAATTATGCAAAAGAACACATTTGCAAGAACTAAAATTGCCTTTTGTAGCTTAAGTAACCTCCAAATAGAGTACATTCTCAGTTTGGAGTAAACAAGATAGTGCTCTAAAACTGAAGTGAAAACCAATACAAAATGGTAGTCATATGCAGAAATAGTTAATTCTAAAAGTTTCATTAAGGGTTTACTGATAAGCATCACATTCTCAATAATGTGACCATGGTATGCTTAAAGAAGACAACTTTGGAATTATTTAGGTTAAGAAACCATAACTGACTCATCTGCATTATATCTTTCCTGATGTGATATAACTGTACTCATGGAAAAGAGAAAGTCTAAGTCCAGGGAAAAGACCTTTAACCCTATAAGGGAGATTAACTTGTATAAAACATTTATAATTTAAAGACATCAGACAATAAGACAATCCAACTCCCTTGCTTTGATTCTATACTAACAACAGAACTCTTTAACAGTAATTTTTTAGACTTTCCCATAAAGAAGGAGGGTATAGTGATCAATGGATATGATTATTTTGGTCTCCTTGTCAAATTAATGAATTAATAGATGAGTCCTTTAGTTACCAGTGTCCATGGATTTTTAGTTTGGTAAGTGTGCACCAGGTCTCCAGAACTAGGCAAATTCTGGCTACATTGTTAAAACTTCAATTTCTGAGTCTGAAAAGCTAAGAACCTGACCCTGGACAGTGTTCACTCCACAAACTGCTACCCAAATTTTAGGCCAAAATCTTTTTTTTTTTAAATTTGTGTGTATGTAATTTCTACACCCAATGTGGGGGCGCGTTCAACTCACAATCTTCAGATCAAAAGTCGCATGTTCTTCCAACTAAGCCAGCTAGGTGCCCTTAGGACAAAATCTTCAAAATTTAACTATACCACTTTTGGATTTTTTAAAAATGTATAAAATCTAGGTAATATATGAACCCATTTCCCTTATAAAATAAAGTTACAGGGTTATAAGGACCAACTGCAATCAATTCTAGCAGCCACTATTATTATTTCTAGACCTTTCTGAATTTATTCACATACATGTGTATATACCAACAGAAAACACAATATTGCTTTGTGTCTGCTTTACCACAAATGGTATCATATTAACTATAATATTCTACAATTTGCTTTTTATATGCAGCCATGTTTGAGGGATCTATCCATGACTGTGTGTGTGTGTATTACATACATATGTATATATATTAACCTCACTCTTACAGATTACTAAGAAACTATGCTACTGACTTCAGTTTTTTTTCCAATTAAACATAATGTTGTAATGAAGAGCCACATACATATCTTCCTGTATACCTGCTGAGAGGTTTTCTCCAAAAATGGACTTGTTTGGTCATAGGGTAGAAATGTTTTAAATTAAAATGGATAGAGTCAACTTGCTTTCCAAAGTTCTGTACCAATTTATACTTCTACCCATCAATGAACCATAAGTTCGTATAAAGGGTAAATATTGCACATCACAATTCTTATAACTTATATTTTCATAATTAATAGTATAACAACTTTATACCAAATCAGCCCTTTAAAAATATTTTATAGACTAAAGACACAATCAACAGATTGAAAAGGCAATCTATGGAATGGGAGAAAATAACTCCACATCATATATCTGATAAAGGCTTAATATCCACTATATATAAAAAACTACAATTCAACCAAAAAAACAAAAAAACAAAAAAACAAACCCAAACAGATTAAAAATTAGGCAGAGTATGTGAACAGATGTTTCTCAGAAAAAGATAAACTGAGCAACAAGCACATGAAAAGATGCTCTACATTGCGAATCATTAGGGAAATACAAATCAAAACTATACTGAAATACTACCTAATACCTTTTAGAACGGCTACTATCAAACAAAACAAAATAAAACAAAAAGACAAAATACGACAACAATAACAAAAAAAATAAGTGTTGCTAAGGACGTAAAGAAACTGGTACCTCTATGTGTACTGTTGGTGGGAATATGAAATGCTGCAGCCACTACGGAAAACAGGATGGAGGTTCCATAAAAAACTAAACATGGAACATGACCTAGGAATTTCAATCCTGGGTGTATAGACCTAAAAGGATTGAAACCAGGGTCTCCAAAAGATATTTGTACACTTCCGTTCACAGTAACATTATTCACAATAGCCAAAAGATGGAAGCAACTCAAGTGTCCATCAACAGATTAATGGATAAATAAAATGTGCTACATACATACAATTGATCATTTTTTCAGTCTCAAAAAAGAAAAAGAATTCTAACATATTCTACAACATGGATAAACTTTCAGGACATAATGCTAAGTGAAATAAAGCATGTCACAAAAAGACCAATACTGTACAATTACATTTATTTTTTTTTAAGATTTTATTATTTATTTGACAGACAGAGCAAGAGAAAGCACAAGCAGGGAGAGCGACAGGCAGAGGGAGAGGAAGAGACAGGCTCCCCGTTGAGCAAGGAGCCCAATGTGGGGCTCGATCTCAGGACCCTGGGATCATGACCTGAGCTGAAGGCAGACGCTTAACAGACTGAGCCACCCAAGCACCTGGAACAATTACATTTATATGAGGTACCTACAGTAGTCAAAGTCACAGAAACTGAAAGTAGAATAGCAGTTTCCAGGGACTGTGAGAAGAGGGAATGGGGAATTATTCAATGTGTAATGAATTTCAGTTTTACAAAATGAAGAGTTCTGGAGACTGGTTGCACAACAACGTGACTGTACTTAGCTCTAGTGAATTTCACGTTTAAGATTGGTAAAGACAGCACATTATATGTTATATGTATTTTCCCATATATACTGTGGCATATGACAATATCTGGAAAAAGATGTGAATTTCTTCCACTAATGCATATACTACCATCCTTATCCCACTAATTCTAAATATAGCTCTAAAATAGGCATCAATTATGAAAATCTATTTCATGTAAAAGAAAATTAGTTTTGTATTTTTATAAATCGTTAACAGAAATCCTTTGTATATATTGTTAAATAAGTGGAATTATAATTTTTAATTTCTAAAACAATTCCAGCTTGAATATTAGACAATGAGAAAGCAATTTCATAAACTAAGAAATTGTTTTCTTTGGTCTAATAAAGGCTAAATGCACTAATCTTTTATGTTGTAGCATGTTTTACAAATGTACTGGCTTTGATTTATGGGGCTGTGACTTGAATATGACTGGTACAATGACATACTGTAAAATGGGAACATTAGGCTGTTTGATATTTACTGAACAACCATTATGTACTTAACACTGATAGCTGCAGGATATTGGCTCTGCTCTTAAGTGACTATATACTAAGAGGAACTGTCAAACAACTATAGGGATAATTCTACTAAGAGGGAGAATGTGGATACACATATAATAGAAATATAAGGAAAATAGTATAGCAACACATTTCATCTGAAGATCTGAAAAGGCTGCAAGGGAGTATCTGAAATGAGGCTTAAATATAAGTAGACTTTTAGGAGGGGAGAGAAAGGGAACAAGGATACTTCATGGTGTAGGAAACAATCAACAATACTGAAATAAGACAGTGTATGACCTAATATAAATATGAGAAAGGTGGTTATGTATCTGGAGTAAAGAATGCATGAATGGAAAACTAAGGAATTTTGGCTTTAGTCTATATGCCACTATTTTCAAAAGTATGTTTCATAGAATCTAAGCAAAATCCTCGATTAACTAGTCCAATAATTTGGGAAATTCTGTATATCACAGCTTCTATTGAATTTGAAAGATAACATACAGCAATCAACATATTAAAGTCTATGAGAAGTCCTGTGTTGGGAGACAATTCTCCATAGGTTTCTTGTGTTTTTTGCACATGTTGCATGCGGAGGAACTGACTACCTTTGTTCTGCATGATTTTCTCAAGGGTTTCTGTATAGTCTTAGAAGATAGAGATAGACCCTCTCCAAAGCAAAGGGCATGCATGTTTACTACCCTTTATAGAAGGATTTCCCAAACCTTGGAGATACTCTACCATAATGCAAACCATTGGCCTTCACTGCATCATCCTATGGAAAGTGGGCCTTGGGGAAATGGTGCAAGAAAGTGCTGACACTTTGGATACGGTCATTGCTGTGAATAATATAAATTCCTTTAATTCTGACCTAGGAGTATCATTTCTTCTGTCAGTATCTATGAAACCTTGGCAGGCTAACTCATTAGCTTGTAAACAGAATAAAACCTTCAGATCCTTTATAGATCATGATACCCTAAATTAAAAAAATAACATTTAATTTTGATTACCCTCAAAGTTCCCAAATTTAGTTTTTCCCAACTATTCTTATTAATACTCTCCAGAGAGGTGCCTGGGTGGCTCAGCTGGTTAAGCGTCCAACTCGTGATTTCAACTCAGGTCATAATCTCATGGTCCTGGGATTGAACCCTGTGCCAGGCTCTACACTCAGTGGGGGGTCTGCTGGAGATTCTCTCCCTCTCCCTCTGCTCCTCCCCCAACTCATATGCACATGGCACTCTCTTTCTCTTGCTCTCTCTCTCTTAAATGAATAATTCTTAAAAAATAGTACTCTCCAGAAAAAACTCTAGAAACCATTATAGAGGTAACATAGAGAGTGTACTATATGGATGGTGGTTAAGTCAACCAGTTCAAAGGCTACTGTATTAGTTCAAATGAAAGATGATATTATCCTGCCCCCTAAGTGGGGAGAAAAAAGGCTGAGAAACTCTTGTGAAGTTCACAGTCCAGGGGTATAAAAGACTGAGACCTAATCATATGACCATAGAACGTACCCCTCCTCCCTTAACACCACACTACTAAAGGCTAAATACAGCAGTTCATTTTAACCAGTACATCATGTCTGGCTATGTAAAAAAAAAATTACAAGGCATACCAAAAGTAAAAAAAAAAAAAAAAAAACCACACACGATCTGAAGATACAGAGCAAGTATCATAGCGAGACATGACAAAGATGTAGGAATTATCAGATAGGAATTTTTTTAAATCTATGGTTAATATGCTAATGGAACTAATGAATAATTTATACAGCATGCAAAAACAAATGGGCACTGTAAAAAGAGAGATGGAAATCCTAAAAAAGAACCAAAAGAAACGCTGGAGATGAAAACACTATAACAAAAGGAAAAATGCCTTTGATGGGCTCACTAGTACACTAAACATGGCTGAGGAAAAAAAAATCTCGGACCTAGAGGATATATTAACAGAATCCTCAAAAACTGAAAAGCAGAGAATAAAGACTAAAAAAGAACAGAACAGAATATCCAAGGACTGTAAGTCAACTACTACAAAAGATGTAAATACACGTAATGAGAATACCAGAAGAGAGAAAGGAAGAGAAGAAATATTTAAAACAGTAAGGACTAAGAATTCCTCAAATTAACATCTGAGTCCACACCACAGATTCCGGAAACTACAAGAACATCAAGCAGAATAAATGCCAAAAAATATACCCAGGCATATCATTTTTTAATTATAGAAAATCAAAGATTAAAAAAAAAGCCTAAAAGACGCCAGAGGAATACAACACCTTACTCATACAGGAAGAGAGATAAGAATTACTTCCAACTTCTCTTTAGAAACCATCCAAGCAAGAAGAGAGTGAAATATTTAAAGTGTGAAGAAAAAAAGACACAACCAACTTAGAATTCTGCACCCTGAGAAACTATTCTTCAAAAGTGAAGGAGAAATAGACTGTCTCAAACAAAAACTAAGGGTATTTCATGTGAGAAATGTTGAAAGACATTTGTTAGAGACAAGGAAAATAAGAAAGGTTAGAAAAGGTTAGAAATGGATCCACATAAAGTAAGGGAAAGCACCAAAGAAGAAAAACTAAGTGAGAATAAAATAAATATTTTTCTTTTTCTGTTTAAGATTTTATTTTTAAGTAATCTCTACACCCAACATGGAGCTTGAATTCATAACCCAGAGATCAAGAGCTGCACGGTACACTAAGTCAGCCAGGTGCCCCTATTTTTCTTATTTCAAACTTACCTAAGAGATGATAACAGTTTATTCAAAATAATACCAACAATGTAGTCAATTGTGTATGCATTTATGTATGTATAAATATAAATGAAAAAAGCAACAGAAATGATACAAGGTATTAGAGACAGAAGTTAGGAATCTTTTTTTAAGTTACACATCCCATGAAGTGGTATAATGTTCTTTGAAAATGGACGACGTGGGGGTGCCTGGGTGGCTCATTTGGTTAAGTGTCCAACTCTTGATATGGCTCAGGTCATGAACTCGGGGTTGTGAGATCGAAACCGGCAACTGGCTCTGCATTGGGTGTGGAGCCTTCTTAAGAATCTCTCTCACCGTCTCCTCTGCCCCTCCCCAGCACTTGTGTGCATGCTCACTCTAAAACAAAGTGGACTTGAATTAGCTGTAAATGTTTATTGCAGATTCTAGGGCAACCATTAAAAAAGTGGGGAAAGGAGAATCAAGATGGCAGAAGGCCAGGTGACCACATTTCGGGGAGTTCCCTGAAGAGAGCTGAATTCCAGCAAAAAAAAAAAACACTTCAGGACCACTGTGAACACTCATGAAATCAGCCTGAAATGTGATATTTCGCACTTCTGGATCACCACGGGAGACAAGGACCATCAGCAAAAAGGTAGAAACAAATAAGAGGGACTGGAGGCTTGCCCCCAGAGACAGGGGTGTGGGGGAGGAAGCCCGCAGAGCTGAACCATTGAAAGCAAATACCCCAAAACGAACGTGCTCTGTGAGTGAGGAATAACAGCAGATTACGGCCTGAATCAAGGCGAGACAGAAACGGGAACACAGCAGAGCCCTGGGCAAGGCAAGGAGACTTTAAAAAAAAATTTTTTTTCCTCTGCCGCTGGCACCGCCGCTGCTGCCCGCCGCTGCCGCCAGCTGCCAGAGCGGCGGGCGTGGATTCTGTTTTTACGCCACTGCCCTTCTCTCCCGTTTCTCTCCACCCCGTGGGCCGGGCGCGGACCCCCCAGGGAAGGCTTTTTACAGACTTGCGTGGGACCGGAGAGGCCACGGGTCCCGGGGCACAGACAAGGTCGCGCAATCCAAAAGGAGTTGTGGCTTTGAGGGGCGGAAGTAAAGCGACAAGCGGGGGCGGGGGCAGAAATCAATACAACATCTGCACCAGCCCAGCTGTGACAGGCTGCCAACCGGGAGGCGGGAAAGAGCCCCTCTCTGTGTAGAGGCTCTCTTTGGGAGGGAGGTCTGGGCGCAGACATCTTGCTCCGACCTGACTTCCTCAACAGCTGAAAAATGACGTAAAAGAACAACGCTCCACTACCAGAGAATTGTAACCTGATAACCTGGTTACCATTGAGACCACCCTCTAGCAAGGGGGCTGAGAGACCCAGCCCAGGCAGAAGGACTGAAACAGAGCGGCAGGCCCCGCCCCCGGAAAGCAAGCCAGACAGCATTCCAATGCAAAACCTCAAATCGGGGGAAAGGCAATTTATTAAATTCCTGGCACTGACTACAAGTACCAAAAGCCCTACAACTCATTGATACAGTTTTCCACCCCATTTACTTTTTTAAACTTTTTTCTATTTTTACTTTTAAAGCTTCCACTTTAAGCTTAAAAATACATTCTCACGGTTTTTCTTCTTTCAATTTTTAACCCCTTCTTATCACAACGTGATACCCAATAGAACACCCCATAACATTTTTTTTCTTTTTTTTTTCTTTTTTACTCTGAAATTTTTTCAAACACACTCTTGTATTTTCTGCTTTTGTTGTTGCCTCTTGTTTCCCTGTTCGCTCTCTCTGTTTTTCCCTTTCTTCTCTCCTCTTTCCTTTATTCTCTTTTTACGTGTACATGCAGATACAAGCTTCAAGTCAATCCCACATCCCTATTCAATACGACCCCTATATACAACCAGTTCTAATCCCCCTATATCTTTAAAGTGGGCTCTTCCAACAATAATAACAAGACAAACTCGGAGCATCTGAAAAGCATTCCTTGCCCACAAGGAGTGTCTGCCCTCACCTTCCCATTCTACTTTGTCAGTGTGTTTGTGTAATTGTCTTTGCTTTTATATTATATAAATACTGGTCTATGGGGGTCATATAGGTTGGGCTTTGCTTTTTGATCTCTTCATTTACCCTTGATAGCCCTTTTCTTTACCCTGTAACAGTTTTGTACCATATAAATCCTATCACCGGTCCCCGCTCTGGCAGGGGT